>VKOC01008875.1:0-12279 GCA_009364415.1 Spea multiplicata | reverse complement strand
AGCGCTATATACAGTAATATAACCCCCAGCACTGTATACAGTAATATAACCCCCAGCGCTGTATACAGTAATGTCTGGTTTTATCTCATTTTGCTCCAATAAACTCCCTTTATCTGCAGACCTGGAGCCGCCGCTGCTGTCAGTCATGTGATATTTTGGGTGACTTTCCCGGCTCAAACACCGCACTGAGCTGATGCTTTATGGCGATGCTAATGAAGTCCCTTTCTCCCTTTTTTATCTCATGAATCGCAGTTTCAAATAAAGTAGCTTTGATGTTTTATGTTATATTTATGCAGGTTATTATAAAAACAACGCCAAAGTTGCTATTAAGACCTTGAAGGAGGGCAGCATGTCGCCGGTGGCATTTTTGGAGGAGGCTAATTTAATGAAGACCCTTCAGCACGATAAGCTGGTGCAGCTCCTGGCCGTGGTTACGAAAGAGCCAATATACATCGTGACGGAGTACATGGCCAAAGGTAACGGGTCATTTTTATCTTTATTATATAGGGGTATCTAACTTGGAATGAGCAGGATAAGCGTGTCTGTGTGTATGTATGTGTGTGTGTGTCTATGTATGTATGTGTGTGTAAATGTGTGTATGTGTGTGTAAATGTGTGTCTGTGTGTATGTAGTGTGTGTGTGTCTATGTATGTATGTTGTGTGTAAATGTGTGTATGTGTGTGTGTATTGTATTGTGTGTGTGTAAATGGTATTGTTGTGTGTGTATGTATGTATGTATGTATATGTGTATGTATGTATATGTGTATGTGCGTGTGTGCAGAGCCGGCCTTAGGTGTTCTGGTGCCCTGTGCGGACTACTCCTCTGGCGCCCCCCCATCCCAAAAAAAGAAAGTAAAAAAATATTGTCACAAAACTCCCATTTATAACTATCTACCACCTCTACACCCCTTCTCACTGCCTTCCCCCCCTCTGCCCGATCTCACTGCCCCCCCCCACTTCTCATTATCCTTACTTACCTTGTTGAGTCCTGCAGTGGGAGCGGGAGGCGTCCGGCTTCCCCCTCTGCCGTGGTGCGCGCTTCACAGCTGAACGCCGGAATATGACATCATATTTCGGTGCTCAGCATGAAACGCTGGCAGCGCGACGGAGTCACAGAGAGTGAGGGCCGCCGAGGGGTTGCTGAAAACTTCACAAGCGAACGTTCGGCGCCCGGGACTTAAATTAAATCATTGTTTTTTTCGTTGTTTTTACTTTATTTAACATCCTCCATGTTAAATAAAGTTAATTTTTTTTTAAAAACCCCAATGTTTTAATTTAAGTCCCGGGCAGACGCCCCTGTTGCCATGGCGCCCTGTGCGGTCGCACACCCCTAAGGCCGGCACTGCGTGTGTGTGTGTGTGTATGTATGTGTGTGTATGTATGTGTATGTATGTGTGTGTATGTATGTGTATGTATGTGTGTGTAAGCGTGTGTGGCGCAAAGTGTTCAGAAAAAGAAGAGAGAATGGAGAGAGAAAACCTCCAAGGAACAGAGAAGTGCTCTGTGCCTCATTTCCCTCCAACAACGAAAGAAGAGAACTTTTTGGGCTTCACGGCCTAGCACATGACTATAGGCCACAACTCCAAGCTTTAAGGGTTAAAAAGTTCAGGTGGGGGGAGTATAACCCATAATCAGTATAATACATAGAATGTGCCGGTAGGTAAGGCCCGTTCGGCCCCTTGAGTCTGCCTGTGTTTTGCCGATGTAAAGCTTAATCAGTCCTTGGTCTTGTCTTCAGGAGCCATACGACTAAACCATGCATGTTTAATACCCTCACTGTATTACCCTCTACCACTTCTGCTGGGAGGCAGTTTCACTTATCTACCACCCTTTCAGTAAAGTAAAAAAGTAAAATACAGTACAAAGAAAATGCAATATTTCATTAGAAACTACAACTACAGCAGTGGATGCTAAGAACGGTATCTTGTCCAAAATGATATTAATTATAAAATGATATTAATCATATATTAAACGATATTAATGTATTTTATTATTTATATTGTAATATTTGTAACATATATAACATAATATATATATATATCTTAAATATTACCCACATGTATTCATTGTCGTGGTTTCACAACTATACCATAAATTCATTTTTTTCATAATAATTATTAATTAACTTGACATCCACATTATTTCATTTTCAATTTTCCCTTTTTTTAAAATCTTTAGTAATTACCGTTATCTCCAGATCCCAACTTATTTTTTTTCTCTCTCTCCAAGGAAGTTTATTAGATTTTCTGCAGACAGACGAAGGACGAAATCTACGTTTTCATAAACTGGTTGACATGGCTGCGCAGGTTTGTAAAACACCCCCAATTAGTATTTAATTGTCTGTTTCTTGTCGGTATTACGTGGTAGGAGTCCCATGGAACCGTTTTATGAAATCAATTATTATTTATTCATCAACTTCCTTCAGTTATGTTATTTAGAACAATAATAATCGGTTTTATTTACACATTTTTACTTATAAAGCCATTTTCTGCTGTTTCTATACACATTATCGGGGCTTTTAGGGCTGTAGAACCTGTGATCCCCTCATACCCAGCAAATATTCTGACCTCCTAGAAAAGAGGGGCATCAGGGGAGGAAAGGGGGACAGCAGTGGAGGAAAAGAGGGACAGCAGGGAGAGGGGGGCAGGGGGGAAAGAGGGCAGCAGGGGAGGAAGAGGGACAGCGGGGAGGAAAGAGGGGGCATCAGGGGAGGAAAAGAGGGGCATGCAGGAGAGGAAAGGGGGCAGCAGGAGAGGAAAGGCAGAGGAGGGAAAGGGGGGCAGCAGGAGAGGAAAGGGGAACAGCAGGGGAGGAAAGAGGGGCATCAGGGGAGGAAAGGGGGGACAGCAGAGGGGAGGAAAGGGGGACAGCAGGTGAGGAAAGGAGGACAGCAGGGGAGGTAAGGGGGCAGAGGGATTTGGGTCCTAAATAGAGACTGTCCCTCCTAAAGAGAACACCATTATACACACAAACCCCAATAAATTCACTGGCTCTTCAGAAAGCTGGAAATGAAAGAAATATAATTAACTTAAACACAAAGATGCCTCTCTTTAGAAAAAAAATGTAGGGACTTAAAGTTAAAATAAGATTTTAGCGAAACTTTTGCTTCTCTTTTCACGTTTAAGTACAAGAAGCGAGTTTTTGTTGTCGGATGCCAGTTAGGGATAAAATTAGCCGCTCTCTGTACAAATTTAGCTTGCGGTGGCATTTTACTGATTAGCTCTGTGGCAGGAAGCAGTTACTGGGGTTATTTCTTTTTTTCCATCGTATCTCTAATGCTTGCGCATATCCTGCAAAAATAATAAATAAATGAAAAAAGCTGCAGTTTCATCGCATTGTTCTACTTTCTTCTAGCGAAATTAAAAGATAAATAAGAAATATCTGACATTTTATCAAATGATTAAAAAAAGTGATGTGAATTAAATGGCGGGGAATTTAATCTATTATGAAAATGAGCAAGTATTTCTTTAGTGAGGACACACATCTACCAAGTGTCCCTGTTCAGGAGGGCTAGTCCCTGTCCTGAAGTTCCTTCTCATCAGCCGTGAAAGGGGAGCGATAACTTAATGGGGAGGAATAATCACTCAGTTAAGATGGCAGCTCTTCACACGTAACGACATAAACCTCAACCAATATTACAGCTCGCCGAGCAGGTCTACCTAACCGGCCGATGAACCTCACTGCCTCGGCAGGACAGTGCTCGAAAATCGGGACTGTCCCAGGGAAAGTGGGAGAGTTGGTCAGTATGATCATGGTATACACATAAAGGGTGTTTCTGATACATATTTATTGCTTATTGCCGTCTGTAGCCCCCAGAGGCTTCCCTTTTGCGCGTTGCGCATGACGGGGGTTTAACTCTATTAAGTTACGGCAATCCATGGCCGATCCGCATCCCCACACACATCTTGTTTTGACGATGTTTTTCCTCCCCGTGCTCTAATGCACCAGTAAACCACAATGTCACCGTTAAAAACATCAACAAATATCACTGTTGACAGCTGCAGCTTCCCGGCCCTCGTGAAGACCTTGACTTAAAGATGCACTTAATTGACTCACCTGCGTTCAAGCAGGGATATCGACCACAATGCCACCATAATGCAGGGATATCAACAGCTGCAGGCTGTGCCTCTTTACCCTGAGACTCGGGGGGCCAACTCTGAGAGTTGAGTCTGTACTTAACTACTTCTTTTACCAAGTGTGATGCTACGGACGAGCGCGTCCCATCTCTGTCTCCCGTATCAAAAGCACAGCCGACAGCTGAAAGAGATATCCATTCTAGGATTCTTCAGGACTGTTGGCAGCTACCGAGTTAAGTTACATTTTTGCTGTACTCCCTCCGTGGAGAAGGTGACGCGCAGGCACTGGAACAATAATTTTGCCCAAAAAAAGGGATGTGGGGATTTAGCCTTTTTTTTTTTACAGTTCCCATAACCGCTTTCATTTCCAAGCAGCGTACGGCGTTATTTGTGATCCAAGTCTGTATGCGCAGGCGCCCGGCGCTTTAGGGCCAGGTATTCTTCAACAGTAGTCCATTTATTAGCAAAACAACGTTATATGGAGGAAATCTGCCTTCGGTGCCCATCAGCCCTGTTCACCAGCGCCCTCTCTGGCCACCCTGAGGATTGCACTGCAGGCCCTTTTTTAACCCTAATAAGACCGGCTTCTAACGCTTTTTTGTAATAACTTTTTAACACCAGGAATATGACTTAATTTTCCTATTAATTTCTGCATAATAATGTATTTTTTTTCTTAATGAGCTATGTGCCTTTTTTTTTATTATTATTATTTGGCAAGTTGTAAAACGGTTTATGGTTGAGTTTATTCAGATCTTTTTCATAGAGGTCAAATCGTTTTTAGAAAGTCAAATAGAGTTTTCAGAAAAATATAGAAATTAATTGTTTAATATCTTTTTTTTTACTTTCAGATGAGAAATTAAATTAAACCCTTACATTATTTTGTCTGAATAAATTTTTTTTTTTCTCGTTCTTTTAGGTGGCAGAAGGCATGGCGTACATCGAAAAAAAGAATTATATCCACAGAGACCTCAGAGCTGCCAACGTTCTAGTCTCAGATATCATGTGCTGTAAAATCGGTGACTTTGGGCTTGCAAGAATCATTGAAACAGAGTACACAGCACAAGAGGGTACGTTTTAATTATAGTTATCATTAGTATTATTATTTATTATTTATTTATTATTATTTATTTTTTCAACTTTTATTTATATAACGCCAGCATATTCTGTTGTTCTGTTACAATGAGCGAACGACAACATTAAAATTAAAAATATACAATAATTACAAATAACAATAATATGAACAGAAAAACAAACAATCTTCTAGAAGAAGAAATGTTAGAACAGGAGGCCATGTAATAAGAGAAGGTGGTAGATTGATGGCGTAGCCTCCCAAGCAGAAGTGGTAGAGGGTAATACAGTGAGGGTATTAAACACGCATGGGATAGACATACGGCTCCTGAATCTAAGACGAGACCAGCGACTGATTAAGGTTTGAGTCTTTACAGGAAAAATGGACAACTAGATGTTTTTATGATGTCATCATATTCCACGGCGTTTACCGAGCATTCCATTAGCGGCTATGCTGAGAACGTTACTGCATCAGATGACTCTTCAGTAACCCTTTCATGTGCCTGGGCATATTTAGCATTAGGAAGTTGATGTATTAACGTATATATACCGTATCGTTAGGAATATGAAAATGCTCGCTTCCTCAAGGCTTTTTCCCATATGCCCCATCCACTCACTTCTCTTTTCTTAAAACTGACCAACCTCACCTTCAGTTTGATTCACTTCCCCTTAAATATAAACCATCAAGCGCATGCACGGTAAAGAGAACAAGAGCCATCACGAAAAGACAAAACAATCTCATATATATATATATTATATATAATATATACACATATTTTCACAACCAATATATATATATATATACCCTTTAGCCCATTTGGTATTCCTGTTTTTCCTGATGCAAAACCTTAATCAGCCGTTGGTCTCGTCTTAGATTCAGGAGCCGTATGTCTATCCCGCGCATGTTTAATCCCCTCACTGTATTACCCTCTAACACCTCTGCTGGGAGATCCAAAAGTCTTCACAAAGTGTGAGCCCAGCCTGGATGTTAGGTGACCTTGTGGTAAAAGTGAGGCTGCTTGCGCGTTGGGTGAGAAGCCACAAAGAAAGCTGTGGCTACTGGTGAGGGAAGGGGATGAGAGCGCATGAGAGAGGGAGTGAGTGTGTGTGTACATGGGTTTTAGGGTAAGGGTGCATGTAAAAGTGACTGGTTATGTAGAAACTGGGTCGACCTCCACTAGAAGTAACAGCCCGGCAGATCCAACGCCCAGTACCGAATTCCCCAGGACTTTCCATACGGGGCAGTATTTTTTAGATTGCTCCAGCGGGTGGCCAGCGCATTTCGCTATGGAACGAGTAGATCACAGAAGCTCAGCATCCTTCTCTTGAAAGCACATTCTTCTTGGCGCTTTGCATCGTTAGTACAGAATGGCTGGTCGTTCCTTCTGGGTTTCCTATCTCTTTATACAAAATTCCAATATGGCTACTATAGAACCAACCCAACCAAAGATCGAAGGCTAACCCTGAGTTCTTGTAATCAGCTGTGGTTCCAGAGCATCTAGGGCAAACCCAATGGGTTCTTGCATACATCTTAAGAAGCCCATTGGAACATCCTACTCAAACCACCCTATTCATTCTACACTTCATTCTATAAATCAGTTCTCACTTATGGCTACCCATGTTCCTTGGCTGAAGGTCGTGCTCTTCACCTTGGCTTCTTCTCATCTAGCCTAGCTATGGATATTCTTCTTCCATTTGGCTTCATATCAAATGATTTTGGATCTGGCGTCCTATATTGCGCGTCCGTGTGGAGACCACCCCTTGATATTAAAGATCCTACTAAAGTCAACCTTTAGGGGGCAGTAGCTGTAGGAATGTTGTGCAATGTGCTGGATATACCCAACACCAATCATTTACACCAAACTTGAGACAGACAAAGGTACTCAAGAGCCTAAGAGAAACATAAAATGGTGGATGGTAGATAAGAACCCATCCAGTCTGCCCGTTACGCCTGGCGCAGAGACTGAGACCTTAATCAGTCGTTGGTCTTCAATTCAGGAGCCGTATCTACTAAACTCTTAGTAAAGTCATTATTTCAAATAATACTCTGATTGAAATGGTTAATTTTTGGTAATGGCTTTGGTTCTGAATCACCGCATTGAAAGCAGAACTAGGATGTGAACCTTTTCATAACGATACCAACACTTCGTAGCTGAGTTCCACTTTCAGAAACGTGAAGGTTCGATGGATCTCTGTAGAAAATCAACTGACGCAGGTGACGGCAAACACGCGAACAGATAATTCCGCGATAAAGTCTACGCTGGCCGCAGACAGAGAAGTTTGACTCATTATGTACAGAAACGTACACCCTCTGACGTGTTGGGCGTCCAACTCAGGATCCTTTTTTTGGGGGGAGTGTGGCAAGTGGTGGGGAGGTGCGGCCAGCAGCCCCAGAAGTAGATGGGATGAGGACACGGTCACCTACCTGCCGTACCCGAAGAGCCACGTGAGGACCCTCAGTGCAGAGCAGCAAGAGCAGATACCGCCATTGATCTGATAGTTCCATCGGCGATTCGTGGAACAGAGTATACGGGGTTACTAAAAAATAGTCAAATTCCAACCAGCAGTTTGATACAATTGGTTGAGAGACTCGAAGATCCAACATGGTCTCAATTTATGGCACAGCTTCTTGACAGCCTTTACGCGAAGGTCGGTAGTCCTAGAAGGAACCTGTTTCTTGGACTCCATTTTTTTGGCAAACTTCGTATGAACCTCTAGAGATTTTTTTCACACTTTTTGCTATAGTTAGATTTAGGTGATAATCTTCTCATTGCCAGGATTTCTCCCAGTTTCAGTTAGAGTCAGGCAAGCCCATGAGCCGAGTTGGGTACATGCAAGCACCCATGGGCAGAAGGGGCATTTTTAGCTGGCTCATGTCTGGCACCCATGATGTCCCTTTACCACTAAAGTGCCCACCTCGTCGAGCCCCAAATCCCTGATGCCCCTCTTTCCTACTCTAATGTCCCTCTTTCCTCCTATGATGTCCCTCTTTCCTCCTCTGATGTCCCTCTTTTGTAGGAGGTCAGAATGTTTGCTGGGTGTGAGGGGATCGCAGGGTTCTACAGCCCTAAAAGCCCCGATAATGTGTATAGAAATGGGTTTATACATAAATGGTGTGAATAAAATTCATTCTTCTTCTAAATGTCCTATCAAGAGGTTGCGGAGTCTCAAAAGGATGTTGAAAGCCCCATCCCCCCCCTGCTTCTAACCAGACCCCCTAAAATAAAGTGTCCCTCTCTGACCGTTAGATGTTGGGAGGTGCGCTTTATGCTCCACTAAATGCCTGTGGATTGTCGTAGAACATTAACGTCTACTCGATGCCATCAGTCCGCGCAGGAGACCGAGCTACTACTAGTGAGGCAAAGCCAATAACTGCCCCCCCCAAAAAGATAACACTACATGGTTTTAAAAGTACTTAATGAAAAATATAACATTTCGAATTCTGCGTGTTTCTCGTGACAGGCACCAAATTTCCCATTAAGTGGACAGCTCCAGAAGCCATCAGTTTTGGAATTTTCACAATTAAGTCCGACGTTTGGTCGTTTGGAATTCTTTTGACGGAAATAATAACATACGGCCGCATTCCTTATCCAGGTAACATCCAGGTTCATTTTTGCTCTATTTAGAACATTTTTGGCTTGTTTTGTGTTTTAAAGGGAACCATTCATACTTCCAACTCCTAGGGGGGTCATTGTTAGTTATTCTCATTAAACATGTGTATACGTAAAAAAAAAATTTGGGGGGGTTATTCTTGCCCGAAAAGTTTCCTCTCCACTAAAAAGTCAGAGAAAGGGAATGTGCCAAAAAAACCTGGTTTTATCTAACTTTGTTCCAATAAACTCCCTTTATCTTCAGACCCGGAGCCGCCGTTGCTGTCAGTCATGTGATATTTTGGGTGACTTTCCCTGCTCAAACACCACACTGAGCTGATGCCTTATGGCGATGCTAATGAAGTCCGTTCCTCCATAGACTTTCATTAATCCCAGAGTCCGACTGGATGATTAAGACTGAGCCATTCTATTCTTCCCCACAGGCAGTATGATAAGGAGTCAGGGGAGGGGTGTGGCTAGTAGATTGGGGCACAGCTGTCTGAAAACATTATATTTTCCAAAGCTAGATATATTTTAAAAAGAAACCAGCATAATATGATTAAAATCTTTCATTTTTTTACTCTGATATTTTTTTTAAAGACCTCAGAAGAATAACTCGAGTCGTTTGTCTCTCTTTGTCTAGGTATGACCAACCCGGAGGTTATCCGTAACCTGGAACAGGGTTATCGCATGCCGTGCCCTGAAAACTGTTCCCCCGAACTCTACGAACTTATGCTGAAGTGCTGGAGGCAGCGGTACGAGGACAGGCCCACCTTCGAATATCTACAGTCGGTTTTAGAAGACTTCAGTACGGCCACAGAAAAACAGTACGAAGACGAACCCTGAGTGTGCGGACCGGACTTGATTCCGCTCCTGACGTCGGACATTTCCTTCAGTCTTCTGGCATCGAGCCAAGATCTACAAAAGCCGCAAATTGCAACATATTGTTGATTGGATTTATGGGGGGCTCAGTGGAGCTGATGGAATGGGGGGGGGTCGATATTTTTATTAGCTTGCTATCTATTTCTAATAATCGTTCTCGTGGGGATTTGAAAAGATCTCTCATAACATGGACTCGCCAGCGTCTGAGGCTTCAATATCCGTGATCCGTGTCTCGGAAACCCCGCGTTTCCAATAAATTCCTGACGCATTACAACGTTTTGGAGAATAATACCGAGGTATATTCCACGTTACAGAATGATCCAGTCTAGAATATTGCATGATTTACCGTATTTTTACTGAAAGCAGCAATGCTAAGGTTTTATTTTTGATGCAGCTCACTTTTTAGGATTTTTTATTGGAGAAACCGTCCTTAGATGCCTTCAGCAACTGGGTTTCTCGTCCTGAGAAAGCGTTAATCCGGAAGAATTCTTGGCATGACCCCTCCTGACAACTCGGAAGATACATTCCCATATGACTTCAGAGTCGTGATATTAGTTCCAGGACCAATCGCTATTAAAAGGGACACTCTAGTCATCTCATGCACTCGATAGCTGTGAGGTCCCTTTAAATTTCTGTTATTTTACAGAATCCCCTGATAAATATTTGCCCCTTTCCACGCCTTTCAGCTATTTGCCATGCAGGAGGTATGTATGACCAAGCGCCGGGTTGGTGAAGGCTGTGTAGGGTGTGGGAGAACTTGACTGCTTCGAGCGGAGTTGGTGTCGAGCTGGAGCAGCAGCTTCTCCTTAAGGTTCTTTACTATTTTTTTTTAAACATTTTTTTTTTTAACATTCATCTTTGGTGAGGCTGCCAGGGACGTTAAACTGTCCCTTTTTACATTAAAATGTTTCTGTAACTACCCTTAAAAATGTAATCCAGTCCACACGCGTGAAGACACTACTTCCACTTCACTGTATTGGTTGGCGAGGCAGGTTGGCGGTGCTGAGGATGGCGCTGATGACGGGGGTTGTCCACCCATCTACCTTAACCAAAGTCCCACCTCGTGGCTCTCAGCTTTAGAACATTTAGAAGGCCATGCGGGAGCTGAAGTGGAGGGAGCGGCAGGCGGCGCTGCCCTGGGTTAGGTTCTTATACGATCTACTGAGTATCCTGCTAGTTATATTTGGGTAAAGAGCAGCTGCTGAGGCAGTTCATTAACCTAATATATAAAACCTAGGTTTTAACCCTGTAACAGCCAGCAACCCTCTTACAGTCACAATTGGTATCGTAAATGCATATTTCTTTTTTGCAAATTATAATAAAAGTCTCTAAATTCGTAAACAGTGTGAAATTATTTTATCAACACGGTTAAGTGTATTCTAAGTGATACCGCTCTTTATGTTCTACTACTGGCTATAGAACTACAGAATACACCACAAAAGTCTAAAGTACAAGAAAGAATGCGAAAAGTGAAATAGTAATCAATGATTCTAGAGGTGTAATAAACATATTCTCCGCTAGATGGCGCTCTAATGTCAATCGTTACATAGAGAAAAAAGAAACACTTTGTTTCAAAATCTTGCAGTTGAGTAAATATACTTTTTTTTGCTTAAATTTTGCAATTGGAAATTATGGTTTCTGTGTCTTGGAGGACAGAAGACGATGTGATAGAGACATAAATAATAAATAGTAAAATATAAATAAAAATAGGTAAAGGAATTCCCCGAAGCACAGGAGGGAAGTTTATTTCAAAGAAGGAGAAATGTTACAACAAGAGACCGGAATCTAAAATTAGAGGGTCGGAGGCTTTAGATGTAATTTAAGGAAGTTTGGTAGGTAAATGGAACAGCTTCCAGTCAAAGGTGGCAGAGGCTAATGTAGTGAGGAATTAATGTCCAATACCCTCAGCCAGCCACTGAATTACCACGAGGACACCCTTAGTGCTTTGTCTTAATACATTCTGTTTAAATCCATCCTTTAGTGAATAGACCATCGTGTATATATAAGGTTTTCTTTAAATATATTATACTATCTATACGAGTGCATTTTTTTCTCTCCATCTTTATGTTATGTTTATTAACATCTAGGATGCTGCTGAGTTTCCCGATGAGTTTTTAAAATCTGAACTTTAAAAACTTCACAGCCGGTATATTTTATTTTAATATTTCTGTACTGTGTATGGCAGCCCTCAAACGCTTCCTCCAAATCATTCTACTGGCGACCACATAAAGAGGAGGATTTGGATACCATATGGTGGCTTTTTTGGTTAAATTCTATATGTAAAATAAAAATATAAAAAATAATGGAAAATCATTACGGGAGCTGTAACCATCACAGTTTATACACAAGCTAAGTTCAGCTGTTACAAGTCTCGTAGGTTTTTTCTTAGTTTATTTGTTGGGTAAATATATTTAGTTTTAAAGCTAAGGAAGCTGTGATAAATTTCCCAACGCAGCCCGCATCTCCTCGTTCCCGTAAAAAGGAAAGTCACATGGAAAGAAATTGTTTTCTCCTTGAGCCCCTAGCGCTATATACAGTAATACTAATAACCCCCTCCAGAGCTGTATACAATAATATAACCCCCCAGCGCTGTATACAGTAATATATAACCCCCAGCGCTGTATACAGTAATATAACCCCCCAGCGCTGTATACAGTAATATA
>VKOC01008874.1:0-19416 GCA_009364415.1 Spea multiplicata | reverse complement strand
TCCAAATCTGCTTATTCCTCCCCGTGGAGTTGTCTGGCATTTTCTAAGTTGCTGAACCAGGACAGCCTTTTGTAAGGCTGGGTGAAGAAAAAGGAGGAAACTTCAGTGTGCAAAATGGATAATCAACTGTTAATTCTGCCACAACGGAGCCCGATCACCTCTTGCATGGGGTTACCTTCTTAAAACGATTACACTGACCGACAAACACGAAGCATAGATAATGGGTTCATATGCTAAAGGTCTCTATAATGAAGGTGCGCAGCGGTATAAGTCAGGGCTTTACAAATTAGCTTTGTGGGGTCATGTGACTACATCTGTAATTTAAATATCATTTAGACGTTAAATCTCTTAGAACGACGGTTATTCAGTATCGCAGCACATTACCTACAGCAATCATAAGGGTGAAAACCTACGTTTGCGAAAATTCCTGTTCCTCCGGACCCTGGATTGATGCGTAATATAAGCCGCTGTTTTATTTTTATAGGCTGCCCATCCCAATAATTATAACATATTACATCAGCCGTACGTATCCCGTATATAAGTCGGCCGTGTAAACCGTCCTGGACGTGTTCCAAGGCCTGGCCAAGAGATCACTGCTTGAGTTTAACCGTTCCTCATTAATGGGGTGAGCAGCTGGGATTTAATTTATTTTACGAATGTCCAGAACTGCTGGCATCAGAGGTCTTAAGGGCGCAGAAAAAGCACACCTTTTGTTCAGTCATTTTAATCTGTCTGAGTATGCACTCACACTCGCTCACATACATTCCACTTCTCAAAACTAACCTGTTTCATCAGCTGCAACAATACAATATGTTTCAGATAAAAAATAAAAGGTCCTAAGTAGAGGTACAGTCCCAGAATGTAAGAACACATGACATTCTTTCTGTTTCGTCGTTGTCTTCTAGTATATTAAATGGCGGTTCTGTATAAAGAGCGATCTGCCCCAACCTGGAATTGGTGGCAATGCCATTTGCCCCATTTTTACCACTTTAGAATTCTGATGGCAGATATGACCAATTTGGCTCATTTTTCCTTAAAAACCTTAATTGGTCCTTTTTTTCTTGTCCTAATATTCAGTTTAGCCGTATGCCTGTGGTGAAAGTGAGATTAAAACCCCACATTACTGTATCCAGTTTTACTTATACATCATATTCTGCAGCGCTGTACAGTGACCAAGGGTAGTAATGTCCAGTCCGGTGCGGCACCCGTTTCAAATCTCATTAGGTCGGAGCTCCTGATGGAAACCCTATGCCTAACAGGATTAAGTCCTGGATTTAAAGACAGCTCTGGCTATGTGATTACCGTTATATGGTTAGTTTATGTATAGTTTACATTCTGTGTTGCATTATTATTTTTAAGTCATATAAATACACATACTTGATGCTCCAGGAACCCAATTGAAGACCCATTGCAACTGCTGAAGAAGTTCCTGCTGAGAGTAAATTACCAAATACACAGATTTTAGTCTCAAATATCCTCTTAGTACTTAGGTCTAGTATCGGTGTATGTAGATGTACACTTGGACATGTTCTTTGTGGCCATGCCCTTGGAAGACATTCTAAAGGAAGAAAATAAATGGTCTGGAATGTTTCAAGAGGAAGGCAGATGATAGACCCGCTAAGTGTATCTTTAGTATGTGACTTCAGATATATAGTTTTGTATAAATAAAAACGTCCGGTCCGCACAGATTCAAGACTCCTGGAATAATACGTTGGCACCAATCCGTTCTGTGAAGCTCAAGTGAATTTTTCTCCCCCCAGGGGTAGCAATTAGAATGACGACGGAAGAACTAAGTGACCTATGGCAATGGTTACGCTGTACATTACAAATCTTTATTGGACGAGGCTGATAAGTGGGCTTGTAGAGATTCGCTTTTTTAAAGATGTTGTCTTCCTTCAGCAGCCAAGTGGATACGGCAGCGCAAACCAACGCCGTCGACCATGTGCAAACGGCAACCCTGGCGCTAACCCTGGATACCAACACTTTAATTGATCCTGGTTGTAATTTGGCTGCAAGATCATCTCATCCTAATTTTGGATAATCTTACAATGTTTACCGTCTTTGGAGTTGCTGCTTCTGCTTTTAGGCTTAGAAGACTACATGCCGTTGTGGATCATGTTCTCGTTTTAATCAACGCTGTCTCCTCTAAATTTACTCTTACTAGTTGTTCAAAATTTTATTTCAAGAGATAAAAATACTTTAAAAATCAGGTTGGCTTAAAATGGGTCATGTTTGTGTCTTGCCTGTGTGCGCAACGGGCATTTTCCCAGTGCCGGATTAGGTGTCTCATTTCATAAATCCGCTTAGACTTGCCTAGAGGTTCTATGTAAGTTAGTGGTTTCTTATAATAATGGATCAGCGGGCGACATTAGGTGGTCACAGGCCATGCGCTGTACAGGGGTTCCCTCCTGCCAACCACCTCGCAAGCTGTGCTCCTTATTTTAGGCAGAAGGTGTCCAGGACCTTGACCAAGTCTGCAAATTGTGCCTGGAAGGCATGGTGAATTTGACTGTCCTCTTTCAGAGAGATCATGTAGAGATCATGTTTATCCATCATGGATACCAAAATCATACATGGCCAACGGTTACCAGAATCTTATTGTGTGAATGAGTGCGCTCTGTAACGTCAATGCAGAAGTGTATATGGTCCTTCACACATCTCCCACTTGTGAAATATCAACAAAGGCTTATACAGGTCGTCCTAATGTAGGGTCTAAGAGATCTAATGGAAAGGAACTTTCTGAAGTTTAGAAACTTTTTTTTGAACGCAAGGAAAGATAATCTTTTATCCAGTCATCACACATTTGGCTAACTATCTCAAGGATATTTCTGCTATATTTCCAGCCATCTCTATCGTGAAAGAGTCTGACCTCCATTGGCTACCACCAGCCACAAATTATCAGTGTGACTTGGCTGGAAAAGATCATTGCAACCCTGGGTATTTAGTGCGAGAGAGGTGGACCTACGTGATTTTGGATCTGCGGTTGCCACCGTTAGGGTTTGGACTTGTAACGTGCCTTTTACATAGGAGTGGAACCTGAACGTCCCTACACCGTGATGTTGGTTCACATAACGTCAGGCAGCCCGACGGTGTCCTTGGCTCATTATAAAAGTTTTAGTGTGAATCTTTGCTGTGAATGCTTCTTTCATAAGAAATGATGGCTGGCCACCCAGTGCAAACCTTAGCCTCATTGCGCTCATTAAGGAACATAGACAGTGAACCTTGTTTCAGTAATGTCCATGTCCAAGTATTCACTGTATTTCATTTGGAAAGGTTTCTTAATTCTAACAATCCTGCGTTGGCGTAGGGGCAGCTGCGCTATGCACGGACAGAGTTGCCCCCAAAACGACAGAAATCTGTTTTGCGGAATCTACGTTTATTCTTAAAGCGGATACATTTTAAGTAAATAAATCGTTACAGGGGTCATCTGTAGTAGTGCAGATTAAAAAAAAATCCCCTGACATGAAGTATGTGGCCATATTTTATACATTTTCAGCTTCGCGAATCTCAAAAATGGAAACTAAATGTTAACATTTTTTTTAATTTGGAATTCTCCAGATTTAAATATTTTATCGCTCCCAAATTCAAAAAAGAAAAGTTTTGTATTTGTAACATCTTGGAAAAATGTGGGAATTTTCCCTTTGACTAACACATACTTTAACCCCTTAATGACAAAGCCCGTATATGTACGGGCTCAAAATGCATTGTTTTCAATGGGTTTTGGCACCGCCCATTGTCCTTTTAATTAAAATCATTATTTTTTCTTTTCAATCCGTTTTTGTCATTTTGTATTCTGTGTGAGGTCGTTGGGGTATTTTCAGCAGTATGGGTGGGGTTTTTAGACAGTTTTATCTCCCTGATGTCGCTGAGCTCCGGAGAAAGTGGTGGAGCTGGATCTCTTATACCTTCTGTAGGAACTGCCCAACTTAGATTATCCAGAACACCTCTGCTCCTGGAGAGTGGCTTTGTGATGGGTGGGGCTAACCACACAGAACCTTAAGTGGGAGGGGCATTGGGTGTGGCCAAGCGCTTCTTTTCTTATAAAAGAGGACTCGGGAAGCAGCTCTTCTCCCGGAGAGATACGGCCATCAGGCGGCTGGACTCTCGGGACAGTGAATACACCCCTTTTTGTTTTTGAGTAATAAGCCCCTTTTTTTGGCTTTATTTAATGTTTTTTGAATTTACCTTTTAACAGAGCCGATCCGGCAGCGGCGGAAGCAAAAAGGATGTAATTGAGCTGACAGACGACAATTTTAATAGAGAGGTGCTGAATAGTGACGATGTGTGGCTTGTGGAGTTCTTTGCCCCCTGGTGTGGACACTGCAAGAAGTGAGTGTATTTTCTGTTTTTCGATATTTTTCATAAATGTTTCAATAAGCTGTTGCCCGGTTACCGACAGTTGGAGAACCCTTGAAAGTGGAAATGCTACTTACCCATTTTCTGCATTTAATAAAGTAAAGTACTGAATAAAAGCCCGGTGTACCCAAACTGATCTAGTGGCTAGAACGGATTGAACCGACCAATTTATAGGTGGTACGAATCCACTTTATTTCTTAGCAGCCTGTAGCGTTATCAGTAGCAATTTGCATGCTTATTCCTCAGCGTTGAGCCTTACGAGGCGTAGAGAGATATGTCCTGGATGGGGAGGGGATTAGCGGTGTAAATTTAGTGTACATTTAGTCACCGGTTAGGAACGGGGTCTGTTCTCCCAATAAACCAACTAATTAACAGTTACACTGAATGAAAGCAATAATTCACTAATAATAATTAGTGATAGGAGTAATCCATAAGACTATGGGGGTCCTGAAAACCTTTTTCTGTTTTCTGCAATATTTTTCTGCAAAGTAAATGAAACATTTAGCGTTCGATTTGTCTTATTTAATTGCATTGTTCCATAGCTTGGAGCCTGAATGGGCAGCGGCTGCCACGGAAGTTAAGGAGCAAACGAAAGGAAAAGTTAAGCTGGCTGCAGTTGATGCCACCGTCCACCAGGGGCTCGCCAGTCGCTATGGGGTGAGTTGTGTTTGGCAAAATGAGTAATGACTGCTTCTTCCCAAGAGTGTGAGTGTGAGAGCGATAAACCAACACTATATAAAAGGAAGCGGATATTAGGCAATTCCAGAAAAATAATATAAGTAAATTCCCTGAAGATATGGGAGCAGCTCCGATGAAATCTTATTGACTGTAAAAAGGAAGAGGTGATAGGTGTCGCCTTAACCCATGGGAAGAAAATGTATGGCGGGCCTTATATGTTAGTATCTGTGCAATGTTTTGTTTATAGAGAGAATCTTGTATATATATCAAGGTCTGCAATTCCGTAGACTTCAAAAGCTGATTTGTATGCAAAGACCTAAACTCCTATATAACGCTGCATATTTTCCTTTCAGATCAGGGGATTCCCCACTATTAAGATCTTCCAAAAGGGAGAAGAGCCAGTTGATTACGATGGAGGGAGAACAAAGGCTGATATTGTGGCTCGTGCCCTTGACTTGTTCTCCGCGAACGCTCCACCTCCTGAGATTCTGGAGGTAATTCCTCTTTAGTTTATATTTTTGTTTTTTTGTTTCTTCTTTGTGATACTCCATGTCATAGTAGACGCGTAACATTGTTGCAGCGTCTTAGTTTTGTAAGATGTTGGGTTTCCTGTGCTTCGGTTGTGGTGCTGATATGGAAGATTAATAAGCACTTCTTATCTTGTTGGGTAATACAGATATTTTAAGGTCTATTTTATGTCTGTGGGGTGGAATTTCTGCCCCAAGACCTGACCGGTGCCCTTTGTGTAGTTTTTCTAGGTGTTGCTGCCTGTTTTCTCACTTTGGCTTTTGTTTTCCAGATCTTGAATGAAGACGTTGTGAAGAAGACTTGCGATGAGCATCAGCTGTGCATAGTTGCAGTTTTGCCACATATCCTTGACACCGGTACGTAACTGGGTTTCAGTGTTTTCGGTGGCCTGGCCTATTATGGGCTAATGATTATTATATCAGATCTCCAGCCTTGTAACAGGAAGATGAGTTTCAGGGGGGATTAAGGCGATTTTGATCATTTAACAATAATGATGGTGTTATTTAAAACCGATTTAGCACTTTGTGAATATCGCACAAATTTAGTACATTGTATGCTATATTCCCCCAAACTCTCATGGGGTTAGACATCTTTTTTTACCACTTCGACATCATACGATGTAACACTTTATTAACCCGGTACTTATAAACCCCTCCAGAAGGGTAGGTTCTCCTTACAAGGCTCGGCATTTGTAACAGATCCACCTTTTGCTTTTTTAATGAAATCCCATGCTGGTAAATCAATATGTTGGAAGGTCAGATGAGTAGAATGAGTGTTATCCGCGAAATGTGGTCTAAAGTTTCGAAGAGTCCAGGGAAGGGACAATCACCGTGCCCTTTCTTTCCCTCGGTATTTAGCTACGTTGGTTCTGCGCTTGTTGTGACGTCTGTCGTATTTATTACTCTGATACAGGTGCTGCTGGAAGGAATTCCTACTTGGAAGTAATGTTGAAGTTGGCTGACAAGTACAAGAAGAAAATGTGGGGGTAAGAAAGGCCTTAATAGCCTCACACTGGGGAGGACTAAAAAAACAGTGCAGCCCTCAAAATGTATATTTATATATTTTTTTCGTGCATGCAGATCAGTGCGTGCATTCTTTTGTGCGTTGTTGGAGTTAGTAAATGAGACGTTTGTCTAATTTAGCTCTTCCCAGTAAGTGTAAGCCGGAAGCATACTTCTGAGCATGCAAGTTTTATTCAACGAAAGAAATCTTGCACCAATTGTTGCGTGCAAAAATGAACTCCGACTCCAGTAAGCATTCAGTATGAAAATAGGGCCGTAGCGTGCCTTTTATTAAATGTCCCACAAGAATGGAGCCAAACTTGCATCATGGAAATTCCAGGTCGGAGGAAACTTATCCAGGTTACTGAACAGAGCGTTGTAGGTGGGAGTAATGTCTGCCTAGACTGTGTCTGTATTTATATGTCAGACTGATGTCGTTCTCACGCTTGTTTACACAAGTTACACGGGGGCACATTTGATAATAACCCTAAATGGATATAGAGGCAAAAGGTGATTATTGTAGACCTTATTTGCATGCGCCTACCCAGAATCCCTTGTGGTGGTGGCAGCACCATGAGCTTTCTGAGCCTTCTGGCTTGTGTGGTGTCTGTAGATGAGCGTTGAAACAATCCCAAGTACACTAATAACCATATGTGTAGGTTTATGTTTGTGGACGGAATCGCTCCATTCAACACTACCTTTTATTATTTGTAAAAGCTTTTGGCTGTGGGGCCGAGCACAATTACTCTTCAGCTATTTGCAGGAGCCATTGCCGTCTCCCATCTACCTGGTAATGTCCCCACCAATGCAAAATAATATTTCATTCCTATCTGGCACTGGTTCGATAATGCCTAGTTACGTATATAATGCATAGACTGCTTCGCATGGTAAACGCTGCTTGTATTGTTATTTCAAGATGGCTGTGGACCGAGGCTGGCGCTCAGATGGATCTGGAGACCGCCCTGGGAATCGGTGGCTTTGGGTACCCTGCCATGGCTGCCATCAACGCACGGAAGATGAAGTTTGCACTGTTAAAAGGTTCCTTCAGTGACCAGGGAATTAACGAGTTCTTAAGGCAAGTCTCCTGAATGGTTCTGTTGGATCACATTATAAAAACTTTGTAGTGCCATCGGTATTCTGGCTATGGCGTAGTAGGTAGGATATAGGAAAAGGATTCTGGTGCGATATTAACAGGGTTTTAGAACAATGTATCTAGTGTGATCTTACGTAGGTTATATGTCTGGTTTGCAATATGGCTTGTGAGGGGGGAAAAGGAAAGTCCCCATTACATGAGGTTATCCTTCCAAGATGTAAATGTTAGTAATATCCTCAAAACATGGGGGTTGATGAGTTTCCTCTCCATCTAAATAATAATTAGATTTCATTACATGCGTTACGCAGTCAATAAGTTTTTATTTTATAAAAAATAAGCAAAAAAATCCATTCACTAGTAGAAGTAACAACAAAAGCGCGGATCTATACTTTCAAACTGTGGCAAAGCAAAATGTCATCGACTGCTGCACTTTCTCTTCGTGCATGGATGGATTCCATTGCTTCGTATGGGCAAAAAAAACATCATAATGAAGTCTGTATTTTAAGTGTTCCCTTCATTTTTTTTCATCTAGGGAGCTGTCCTTTGGCCGTGGGTCTACTGCACCCGTAGGCGGTGGAGCAATTCCTAAAATTCACGCTGTAGATCCATGGGACGGAAAGGATGGAGAGGTAAGATCGCACTTAGTCATTTAATTTTTTTATTTTCTCCTATTTCCTTGAGGGTCTGGCTATTAAGGTCTTTTAACCCCCTCCCCCTATTATGTTATCACTTTGCGATACTTGCAAGATTTTTGCAATTTTTAGATCATAATTCCCATTTCTTTTGTCCTTTTTTAGCTTCCCGCTGAAGATGATATAGATCTCAGCGACGTGGATCTGGATGACTTCGATAAAGATGAACTGTGAAACCAAGCAATGTTAAATTTTAATGTTACACCCCTTCTCTTGAAGGAGTTCAGTGGTGGACTTCAGCCCGCCCTGACGATTTTGGGTGGATCCTGCGATGGCCACTTTTTATTCTCACATCTTGTATGAACTTGAAGAGAAGGATTTATTTACTAATGTACAGTTCCTCTTGGGAGAACACTGAAAAATTCTATGAATTGTTGTAACAGTGAATTTCATTGTATTCTGTTTAGATTTTGCAGGAGGATGTTGTAAACCCTGTTTTGGGGGAGGGGTGAAAAAAAAGCTTAACATTTGGGGATAAAATATTGGAAATGCCATTTAAATATCTGTATTTTGAATGTTTCCTTTAGCTGTTCGCACGGCTGATGCTGATTATTCCCTTGTTTATGTATTTTTATTTCCTTTTGGGTATTTTCATCTGCAAACTGATCAGCTCAATTCAGTTTATGAATAAATATTTTTTGACATCTAGTTTTCTCTTTATTAGTTAGATTGCCCCCTCACAACAGCCTGAACGGCACCCTTCCCAGACGCAAAATGCACAATTGGTGTGTGGGCCGGATTCTTCTGCCATGTCACTTGTCGCAAATTTGAAATCCCTAAAATGTATATAATAATTTTTTAGTAAACCGTGACTTTGAAATACTAAGTATAATACTAAGTATAATTTGCACACTTACTACACAACTTGGTGCCCTTTTAATAGTTTTTTAATATTATTAGCCTTTCAACATGCATTTTGAAATCTATACAGTGTTTTTATAACTATTTGATTTATTCCATAATTTTTTATACATAATACTCTCCCTTTGGCCACTTGTACATTGACTGTTTATTTAAGTATAGGCTTAGCATTCATTCAGACGTAGATTGTTTTACAACTTCGGAGTCATGGTGTCTTCATTCATTCAATCCTTCATTCATTTCATTGATGATCATTCGCTTACGGTATTGTCATGGAGGGAAGTCTTCACCGTCTATTTACACCTGTTAGTCAAGTCGAGTTTGCCCCAGTGAAACATGTTGGGGGTTTGTTTTTAGTGCGCTCCACACTTACCCACAGGGGTCATTGGATAGCTGGTATGTTTTATAGATTATCAGTGGTGTTTGTAGGTACTTTAATAATAATGGTTTGTAGGTAGTTAACCGGGACCTGAGGATTAGTTATCTCTTGTTATTTAACTATTTAATAAACTACTTTTTATTGAGATTTATTTAGGGACACAATCTGTGTTTTCAACATGAGAATTCTCTACGAATTGACAGTTATGTATCTTCCTAAAAATATATGAAATATATATGTTTTATAAATAGAAATTTTAAAAGGAAGGCTTACATCCATACAAAAAACTTATGGATGTGTGGGGTCTTGTTCTTGCGGTATGTTTCTGAACATGAATTTAGTATAACTTTACAATGACCCCTATCCCATGGAAGAAATCCTAAGCAAAATAGTGTTTTCTGGGAGGAGCGAGGTTCTGTTTAATATTTTTTTTTTTTATAAATTAGTACCAATAGCTATTGTGATATGTGTATAAATGTGATTTCATACAAAAAGTCTACTTGTACCGCAAATGCAATGTATAATTTGCATAGGTATAATGGGAGAGATGGAAAGAAAACAATGTTAAAGTTGCTTAAATGTGCCCCGATCTTAATCTTTACACAGTACAGGTTTTCTTTTTCCTGGTGAAAGAATGCTTGCCTCTTCTTTGGGGTTTATTCACTAAATGGAGAGTTTGCGGGAGAGTTGTGGATTCCATTTTCTCATGTCTCTATTCATTATGAAGTGCCAGCACCGGCAGGTTTCTCCGGCAAGAAGGGGGTGAGCTGGCCTTGTATATTGCATAGTTTAATGTGTGAGACCTCATTGATTTTGACAATAAGTCAGTTCATGGAATTTCATCCCTACTAGATATTCCACGATCATCTGTAAGTGCTGTTATTGGGAAGCAGCAGCACCTTAGCCATGAAGAGGAAGACCCCGTAAAGTCACAGAGCGGGGTCACCGAGTGCTGAGGCGCATGTTGCGTAAAAGTCACCAACGCTCTGCTGATTCTATAGATAAAGAGTTCCAATAATTTAGAATGTGATGTCCTGGTTTGTGGAATGTCCCAATACTTTTGTCTATAAAGTGTATATGCTATGATATGGTGTGTGTGAGCATAACTAAGTTTAACGCTTCAATTTTGTACAAGCTTTGATTTTAATTTCAGACATTGGAAATCCACATAATTTACAAATAATAAATACTGTTGTAGTTACACATTTTCTTTGTAAAAGACTAAGGCAGCTGTGCGTTCCGCATTTCTTCCACGTAACCTCTGTGTTCAGTTAAAGTGAATAGTGGGTTTTCTGAACGGGAATAAATGACTTGATAAATGACAACAGGTCTGTGATTTAAGAATGGCAATGCTCATCGTGTCACTGCAACCGAGCTCACCTGTAAATAGCGACACCTGTCCATTAAAAGGCAGAACCCACTTGCATCAGAGCAACGTTGTTGTTTACCGGTGAACGATTACGATATCAGGTCATATGGGTCTCTATATATCACTATTTCCCTAACACACTCGTAAATACATTAACAATTAACAATTAATTGAAGTCTATATTGGCGAGTTCGATCTTAAAACAGACATAGGGATAATATTCTTGATTGCTCAGCTGTAAACCGGGAATATCCATACCGACCTACGGAGATAAGAAAAATGTTATTAGTGTCACATAATGTTTATGTAGTGAACGGCTTTGATTTAGGAAGCCTTTCGTACAGAGTGGTGCTTAATACAGCTTTACGGTGATTTTCAGGACTTTATCTCTTATTAGACAGATTAGGGGTCTGTTTATAGCATTGTTTAGCATATGAGGGGTACAGAAGAAGCCAAAGCCAAGCTTTGGTCCATCTATGTTTCAACTGTGTCCTTTTATACCATGAACATCGTATGCATATGTCCCTCATTTTGACATGTTTCAGCCCCGGGGTCTCTGTGCCTAGGGGCATCTCACATTACACCATTCCATTCGGCTGGGTCAACTCGGCAACCCTACAGACTCCAACGGAAAACATTGGAGTAGGAAGGGGCTTCATTACAACGATGAGTAAGGAACACGGGAAACATGTTCATAAGGTTCTGTATAAGTTTGTGTTATAGGGTCAATATGAAAGTCCATGCCAAGCATCTCCAGATGGACAATCGTGTGGTGGAACCAAGCAGCCACCATAGAGCTCACATAAATCCTCAATCCGAAGCCCAATGAGATAAGTCATTTATGTTTGTTTGTTTGTTGGCCTTTTTAGATCTGATACTCACATCCTTCATGTTGGCAGCTGCTGCTTCATCCAGGTGCCTGAAGATGGCATTTAAGACATCTCGTAATCTCTTCATGGATTTCTTATTGGGCTGCAGAACCACTGCTTGAAAGTTTACTGGCAGTCCGTACCTTTAACATAGTTTCCAAGTTAGAATCCTGATGCCTCATATATATTCTAGAGCCAAGTGTTTGTAACAGCCAATAGGATGCTGGTGACTCCATCACATTCATTTTAACAGATTTGATTAAACTATATCATAATTAGTACTAAATTAATGCTAAAAAGAGAACTCACTTATTTTGTTACATTTTCACCATTTAGTAGTATAATTTGATTTCCTTATCTCACCTTAAGACAGATTCCACAAAGACACGCAAGGCTTTTATATGAATCCAGGCGATAAAGGCTTCACTGAAGTTTACTTTTAACCATCGAAGCAGTGGTCCCTAAAAGGTTAAATATATTACTTTAAAAAAAGTGACGCAATTAGCAATGGCGTGAAATTCAGTCAATAAAAAAACAATATAAATAATACAAATAATATAATGCACATAACAAAGGCTATGATCCAAAGTCACAATGTCTTATCAACATAGTAAACACTGGAATATTCCTACTGATTGGACTATCCCATTGGTTGCTATGGTGAAAATATAAATTTTATTATTTTGCCCCAAACCTCCCTTATAAATAAAACCCAGTGAGCTGTGGGCCAAATTTATCTGATGTTTTACCTATTAACTACCCAGGACTTTTTTCTGTAGAGTTTGGTTGGTGAGACAAAACGTTTCACCTCACCTACAACTGATGCTTAGGGGAAATCGTTGATGTATTTAACCCCTCAGCCGAGGAGATGGAAGTCACATACTAACACTTGCAAAGCGAGTATATACGCCATGCAAATGCACACACCTTTAAATTTTAAATGTTGAAGGCGAGGGCATGTGAGCTTAATGACAACGCCGCAAGCTGGTGTTGCAAAGGATCAGGCACTGGGGTATCGCTAAATTCCCCCACCGGGCTAGGACTGAACACCTGGCTTACATACTTCTCCGATCTGCTACTCCAGCCACAAGCTGCATGGGTGCAAAACCCTAACATAGAATCTGAAGGCAGCTGAGAACAATCCTGACCATCTTTCCTGACTCAAGTCTTAAGGCGCCCTTGTTCTTGTCTTGAATTGAGGATAGCTTTATGCCTATCTCATGCATTCTTATATTCCTTTACTGTGTTAGACTATACCACATCGGATGGAGGCTGTTCCAGTTATCTACCGCCATTTATCATCCCCAATTTGGCCCTGCCACACCCACACCTGTTGAACCCCCGTCAAGGTTGAACCCCCATGGTGGCAAGCCCTGCTCCGTGTACAGCTAGCACCTGCTCCATCCCTCCTATAAAGTCCAAGAGAGGTTGAGCTCTGGGGATCCGCTGGGGGAAAATATACGAGCCATGATACAACTGATGCCCGACATAGAAATCGACTCTTCGTGAGCAAAACCAGAACAGAGGGGGCCGACTGTAACCAGCAATAGCCGACACTTACATACTGCTGCTTCTTGTCTGCTGCCAGTTTAATGATTTCATCTTTTTCGGACTGCAGTTCTCTCTCATTGGAAAAAAAAATTCCCGTAGCTATGAATCGTTAAACAGAAATAAAAGCAAGAAATATTAACTACCTCATACAATAGCAACTGCCAATATGACATCACTAATGACCATTAATGGATTTAATTGATAAACCATAAAGAAAATCTTACCTTATTTTCTCTATCGCCTTGGATTAAAAATCTTCAAAATGACTTTCTGAAACCAAAGTCACTTGTAAACAAACCTCCTTCGCTATCACTTCTTGCGTCAATCCTGCAGCAGAAAGCAAAAGGTGAATGAGAATGAAAATCCCACCAAATAAAATATATATTTATATATTATTATCTTTATTTCTAAAGCGCCAAAATAATGTATGCAGTGCTTAATACAATACAAATATTCAAGGGGTATGACGAGATGAGAATTGACAGACTAAGACAAGCCAATACATTAAGTAGAGAGGCTCGGCTCGCAAGCTTACAATCTAGAGGGAATAGGGTGACAAACATAAGGCACGGAGAAAGGGTGAGCGGTAGTGTGGTGGTTGTATCAGTGACGGGAAAAGGTTAAGTTTCAGGTAGCGTTGTGACATCCATGAAGAAATAGCAGATAAGCTATAAATATGTAATATGGGACATGCGAGATGGATATATATATATATATATATATGCTATTTTTTTGCACTTTTTTTTAATTCTTTTATTTCTGTTTAGATACGTTATAACCTTGTACTTTGTATCTTTAATATGAAAGCTTAGTAAAGAAAAAGGTTACAATAAAAAGCTAAAATGTAGATATATATAGATACATTTTAACTAATTCAGCTTACTTGGTGGAGCGTGGCACGACCATGTCTGATAGGGACTCATATGTCTTTTGCCAAACGCCATAACATGACCTGCAAAATAATACAATCATCATAACGTGTTACATCTTAAGACACGGGGCAGAATTACATGTTGTCAACAAGTCTAGCGCGGCCATTGTGTTTGAAATAATAATAGAATGTCGCCACTTACTTTGGAATGACTACCAGAAGAGTAATAAGATATTCTGAGTTCAGAACAAAGTCTTCTTTATTAACGATGTCAGCCAAGGTCCTTGTCAAGAGGTTGCCCCTGAAACGCCAGTGAAATAATTTTATAATCTTATAATTATTCATTGTGCATAATCGCGTAAGCGATTTCAAGCTGACACTACTGCCATGTTGCCCAGATAGTTATGTTAACTAGGCTTGTGCCCCATCTGCCCCGGGGAATCTCCTGTGTAGCGGTATGTTTGGATGTTTTGTGTTTCACATGAGTGAAGTGTTATGTGCACACCTGAGAATGTTTCCAGGTAGGCTACATGGAGCTCTCCCACTACTGGGGGAGTGGCTTTGTGAGGGGGCAGGGCTAAGTATGCATGGGGTGGGGTTAGCTACATGGGGAGGCAGGACTAACCATGAATGGGGTGGGATTAGCCTAAATGAGCCTTAAGTGGTCTGGGAGGGGTAAGTGATGTGAAGACCCAGGGAAACAGTGCTTCACCTGGAGGCTCCAGGCCAAACGCAGGGAGTTCCCAGGTATGGTTCTCCAGCAGAGCTGGCCGTGAGGTTTTGTAGGCAAGCAATTCCTCTAGTGCCCATTTCTCTTATACCGTTACAAACATAGGAAAGAAACTGTAGGCAGATCCCACCACCAGCTAGGTGGTCCTTCTAGTAGGGGGACCTGTGCTCCAGTGTCCTGGTGAAGGACAGTGGAAAGTTGCTATACGTATATAACTGGTTCCTTGGAATTCACCTAAATGGTTTTAGAACAAACTCTCACATAAAACTATACATACACAGTCTTTCTCTCCAGGCTCTGCAGATTCCCTTTGATGTTGTTATATGTGACAGCCCTTGATTTCAGATCAGTGTCTATCTGTGTCATTTGCTGAAAAGAAAAGTTAAAAAAAAATTGCATATATATATATAATCCACACCACCAACGGAAAAACTCAAGGAAGGTATCAGAGCCGCCATCAGTGGGTACAGCCAGAAGAGCTCTATTGTGTCCACTTGTTGACCCTTTCCTTATAATCAAACATCATTTAAGTGTTCTTTCAATATTCTTACCTCAAAACGTAATAAAATGAAATGGACAAGCAGGGGTACTGCTGTTAAAAGCAAAATTCAAGAGAAGGGACAAGCACTTCCTTCTGCCCCTCCTTGAGAATAGCCATATATACACCAAGATATAATGGTACCTTGGAAAGTGCTTCTGTTATATTCTTCAGTGGCTGCTTCACAGGATACTTTGCCATGTCCCACTCAAAACGTGACAAGTAGCTGATGAGGTCAACTGGAAAAACCAAAATAGATCAATTAGCTGCATAGATCACAGAACACTGCCCAGCCACTAGAGGGAGGCTTTGAGATACAATAAACGAGTGACAGGGGTCCAATCAATTCCCAAAGTTCCTTTAAACCCTTCCAATCAGCACAAGAAGGCTGCCACTCTCTTGGATCTGCTGCCCTTGGCCAACGCATGGACTGTCTAGGCCAGAATATACCACTGCATGTAAGATGAACTGAGGGGATGAGTCCAATTTAATTTCTGCCATCTGAATCTATGAGCAACATACGATTCTTCAAAGACACTTAAAGTTGTCACATTTGTAGCAAGAAGTTCAACTGGACATTCTTCATGTAGTTGTTGTAATAGAGCAATGATCATTTTCTAGTATAAATCATCATAATCTATAAAACCATTACTGATTCAAACGCATTCAAATATCTTTAGACCTGTCTGCCACCAGAATAAATTGCTTCTTATTGCTTTCTATTAGCTTTGTTTGGTTGTTGCCGCATGAGCTTAGACATGTAGGTCCCAAAACATACATATTCAACCACAATTAACACCTATTAAGATTTAGAAAGCTGACTGAATTGAGCCCTTTATGTGGTGAAGGACATATTATGAGTGAGCTATGGACCCGTCTCCTATACTCCTATAAGTGATACGCGTGCTAGCCTAGCAGCTGTACATTAAGAAGCTTTTACTGTAGTTAAGCAGCTATGTCACACACATAAGACTGGAATGGGGGTTTCTGCATTGTTAAATACTACATGAATTATACATTACTCTATGAAATGTGAACTGCAAGAACAAAACAATTCTATAAATATTCATCATATTTTTTTTTAAATAAGAAGGAAATTCCTAAATATAAAAAAGTGCTATTTTAGTAATGGGGAAAAAACTGTTTACGTAATATTTTTTAGAATATTCTATATCCTTAGATTCCAAATATAGTTAACGTTAAATAATCTTACCCTTATTATTAATTGATTTATATAGTGCCATCATATTCTGTAGCAGTGTACAATGGGCATGCAAGACATAACAAGCAGTGCATCACATAACAATAGGTTGGTAAGGCTCGGAGCAAATGAGCCAGACATTAGTTCATTAAACATTGGTGAATATACTGTCAGGTCCATAAATATTTGAACAGTGACACAATGTTCATTATGTTTGATCTGTAGGCCAACACAATCCACTTGAAATGAAACAATCAAGATGGGCAGACTTTCAGCCTTTATTCAAAATATAGGAATCGTGGTACAGCGATTTCATACACAATCCCCTCATGGTCAAAAGTAATTGGACAAACTAACATAATCATAAACAAAATGATGATTCGTAATACTTGGTTGAAAATCCTTTGCAGTTAATGACTGCCAGAACTCTGGAACCCAAGGATATCATCACATTCAGGGCTTCCTCCATTGAGGTTTCAGAGGCTTTTAACGCAGCCATCCTGTTTGTGGATCTTTCTGCCTTCAGTCTTGTCTTCAACAAGTGAAATGAAGACAGAACATCTACTACAGTTGTCTTCTGTGTTCGTCCTGGCCTTTTGGTGTGGATGAGCTCACCAGTGCTTTCCTTCATTATTGCAAATGTTCCAAATTATTGATTTAGTCACTCCAAATGTCTCGGCTTTCTCTCTGGTGGATTTGTTTTGTTCTTCAGGCTAATGATGGTTTGCTTTACTTCCATTGATGGCTCTTTTGGACCTCCGAGTTTGCAGTAACAGCTTCCAAATGCAAATTGTTGTAATCAACATCTGACCTTTTAACTGGTTAATTGTAAATTAAATAATGAGCTTGTCCAATTACTTGTGGACCCTAAAAGCAGGGACTACATAAAACAATTGCTGTAATTCCTAAAGCATTTACTCAATTTGGGTGTAATTACCCTCAAATTAAAGCTGAACGTCTGCACTCCAACTATCTTGATTGCTTCGCTTCACATCCATTCAGGTGGCAATCACACCAACACTCTGTCACTATCCAAATATTAATGTACCCAACCCTATATACACATTTTATACAATAATGAATTAAGGATACTCATATTTAATGCAATTAATCATTCTTAAAAAAATAAGCAGCAGGTCTTGGTGGAGTAATTTCTTTGTTAGAAGGATTTGGGTATTTACCAACACCATGTCAGAATACGTCCATGTAATTGCATGCAAGATATATCCCCATCTCAGGGGTTTTGGCGGGGTACATGCAAACATCTGGGGGCATTACAGAATCTGGTTGGTTAGACAGACAGATTGCGAGAACAGTGTTCATCCAATAGAAGACATTATATCTGCCCTACTTATCTTTCATTGGCTGCCCACTGTGTTCCAATTTAAAAAGCTCACACGCAGGGTTTTCTTGTATTCTATGTAAAGAACCCTGATGCAAACCAGGAGCCTTCAGATAGGTAGATGTCTTGGTCATGGAACATGCAAAGTCGTTACAAAGGAAAGACAAGAATCAGAATACAGAACAGCGTTGTTATCTGAGTCATACGGATATCGTGACCCGGCTACGAGGCCATTACATCAGAATTCCATCGTAACCTGATCACTGTATCCTTACAACCAGATGTCTCTCGTGAAGCTGGAACCAGGAGAGTCCATGCTAAAAAAAAAAATATCAAAAACACAGCAAACTACAGAAAACGTTACATACTTTCATTGTATTTCACTTTCTTCTTCTTCCCTGGAAAAAGACCCGTTAAGAAGCTTACAGATGTGAAAGGAAATGCTGACTTATATGACTTTCTGCAAGGTCATACAAGCTTGACTTTATTTGAATCTGGCAAAAGGTTTACTATTTCTTGAATATCTGCTACAATATAACATGAAGACATCAGAGCTTCAGAAGCTGCCACAAAATGCAGACTGGGGGAGCCAATACATTGTCATCTGAACCAGTTGAAGACAATCATTATTATCCAATCTTTTATTTATAGAGTGCCCACAATTCACGGGGTGTCTCCTTATCATAGGAATACTCAGGGGGTCTGACAAAACTAGAACTGACAGACTAAGATGAACCATTACATTAAGTAAAGCGGGCCCTGCTCGCAAGCTTACAATCTAGACAATAAATAATTATCATTTTAATCCACCAAAAAATTGCACATGTTATATTAGTAAGAAAAAAAAAGCTGACATTTTAAAGATGAACTCCAACAAGCTTATCTTACAGTAAAAAAGTTTTTTTTTAATATTGTGTTTTTTTTCTGGTTTGAAACTATTGTAGTTCTATAAAATATACTGTTTTGGGACCCACAGACATTAAAATAGTAACCAAAGGTAGAAAATGGGGATACCCGGTTCCCCATTTATAATGCAGCTGCAAAATGATATAGCTTTTGGAAATCAATTGATTTGTATATATACTGTATATATTTCCCCAAAATGTGGGTGATCATCTGCAACCAAGAAACCAAGGCACGGGACGCCACTCTGGATTCACTTAGCATGGTTTGATCATGAGACATGGTCACAGAGCTTCTGAGGAACGTACCTCCATTAGCCAGAAGGTTCTCCTGGGCTTTGTCTGCAGAGTCATCCATGACTTCTCCTATGTACTGAGCGATCTTCTTAATTACGCTGCAATTCGAGAAATGCAGAAAAGTATAACAGACAGATTAATATAATATAATATAATAA
>VKOC01008871.1:0-10866 GCA_009364415.1 Spea multiplicata | reverse complement strand
CTTATACTTCCTTTATGCCACTGTGCCCCCTGATATGCCTTATAGCCCCCTAAATGCCACTGACATGACACTCTGCCCCCTAATATGCCACTGTGCCCCGATATGCCTTATAGCCCCCTATATGCCAGTGTTCCCCCCTGATATGCCTTATAGCCCCCTGATATGCCATCTATTGCCCCGATATGCCTTATATAGCCAGTGTATGCTACTGTGCCCCGATATGCCTTATACCCCCCCTATATGCCCGGATATGCCTTATAGTCCCCTATATGCCACTGTGCCTCGATATGTCTTATACCCCCCTATATGCCACCATGCCCCCCTGATATAAGAAAAACTGACAGCGCTAAAATAGGTATAAAAATATATGCTTTAATAAATATAGACAAAAAAGAAAAGATAATACACAATACAATATAAATATATATAAATATATGGACAATACAAACAATAAATCATATATTACAAATTAAAGAATGCACATAATTAATAGATCCCCTGCCCCACCAGGGGTTAATATATCAACAAAAGAAACACAGGGCAAATAAGCATAAAAATAAAGATAATACTCCAAGCTTAGTTTACCCATTGGTGCTTACTTGCCCCATTTTTCTTCTGTTGATATATTAACCCCTGGTGGGGCAGGTGGAAGTGGCAGTGAGGTGAAGTAGCGGAGGTTGCGCACATCGCACACTAAAATCCAAATCCCCTGCAGTGCTGCAGGGGACCTGGATCCTCTCTGGCAGCCGGTAGGGGTCTGTGCAATGCCCGCAGACAGCCACTTCTCCCATCCACTTCCGTTGGGGCTTCCATGATGGAAGCCGCAGTGGAAGGTCACGTGACGCCGGCGTTCAGTAATAGAAGCCCCAGCGGAAGTAGAGGGGAGAAGCATAAGTGAAGGGGACTCAGGGAGAAGTGGAGCATGTCTGCGCGTTTTGCACAGACCCCTACTGGCTGACAGAGGATAATCCAGGTCTCCTGCAGCTCTGCGGGGGATCTGGAGTCTAGTTTTATAATCCAATCTCTATTTGAGGTCGGATTATAGAAGGAGGGGAGTTCCTCAGAGCATTTCCTGAAAAAAATCATTTTATAAATCGATAAAAATCAATTCAACTAATCGATAATGAAAATAGATTTTTATAATTGATTCTTATCGATTTTATCGATTCGTTGTTGCAGCCCTACTTCCCACTAATAAGAGGTAGTTCACAAACGCTTTAGTTTTCTGGGCTATTCTTTGCTCCAAAGGCAATTACTTAGGAAATCCCTCCTCAACGGGAGCCTCTGTCCAAGAAATAATGATCTCGGCCGAAGGTGGTACTCAAAATATAGGAAGACAGACAGCAATATGTTATAATAAAAAGCTATTATAAAAAGCAGGAAGAAGGCATCGGATTGGGACACGTAGTTTGTTGTAATACATTTGGTTAAAGTACATGCTGATCTTAGGGTTTCCAGTATTGCACCATAAAAAAAACATGATGACATTAGTCTACAATTAAATGGTGTAACAGCATTCAGCATCCAACCTGTCTCATTATTTAGATGTTCTTCAACAACCTTTTGTCGTTACTCAACCTTCATATATAAAATATACTACTGACGTTTCTTCTTTAGAATCTATATCTCGGGAACCCGCATTTCTATGGGTCACAGCAGATGTCAGTTCCTTATATACATGTATCCATCATGAACATGGCATTAAAGCTCTCCGTCGATTTCTCATCCTAAACAAATTGATTTTATGTGTGAAGCTGCTAATTTTATTTAAAAAAAAAACTTTTTTATTTTGATCAACAATTCTATCTCCAGATATGTGGCACTGTCATGGGGACCAAGTTCGCCCCCCAGTTGTGCTAACTTATAGGGGCCTGGGAGTCTGATGTTCTGGATCCCAGTTTGGTCCTCTGCCGACGCTACATAGATGATGTGATTTTTTTTTGGAGGGGTTTGGAGATGAAACTGGAAAACTTTAAATCTTCTTAACTCTAATGACAGAAATATAGTTTGATGCTCACGTCGATACTATACACTATTTAGATATAAAAACCAAAGCATACTTTAAGGATGTAGACAGCAGTAGTTACATTGATCGTCACAGCTGTCACCTTCCATTGGTTGGATAACATCCCTAAAGGACAGTATGATTCTAGTAATAGAAAGGGAAAGAGTTACCCTTTAAGACCTGGTGCTTGTTGTTCTTTAATACCGGTACATATTTATGTCGTAATATTCTGCACTGGTCTCCAGAGGACCAATGCCGTACTGAACGTGTATTGGGTGGCTGTAATACACTTTCCCCCATGGATTTTCGCGCCCCTACAGAGTAGTATAATTATAGCCCTCTGTATCCTCTTGGCGTTTATGTACTGGCACACCTGCCACCATATATTTCAGTTTCTTAGGTAAAAGAATGTGATTCTTATTAATTATTATGCATTTATTTAAATGTTTCTTTTTTTTACTGGCACGTTGGTTGATTCTAATATTCTGTTCTGGCATATCTTATTCTAAGGGATCTTCACAACTCACAAAAGAAGACATTTTTCTCTTTAGAATATTACCCTACTACGACCTCAATACCACTGATTCAACAGATGCATTTTAAGGATGGCAAATCCTCTTAATTCACTGAATTTAAATTCCCTACAGAGTGAACATTTTGTCCCTTTCATTATCCATGATATTAATGGATATATTGTATTTGTTGTGTTGATGCTCTTGATCATGATACTGTTACGTCTTTGGTTCAAACACTAAAGATCCTTGATGATTTTGTAGAAGGGATGGTGTATATTGGTGGCTCTTTCATTTCGTCATGAATCCTGGGAAGCATTCTATTTCAGGTTGAAGTACTCAATTGGTTACGGTAAAAAAAAAGTTAAACAAAATCTTATGGAGCCCATCCACCAAAGACATTTTATGGTCATGCTCATAATTGGTACACACAACTTGACTGTTTCTTGCTTAGCAGTGGCTACTTGCATCTTTATAGAATTTGGTCAAACTATATAGACTGATCATGCTCTGGTGTGTATTACCATTCAAAGGTGAGTGGATAATCCTAAAACTTGGTTTTGTTGACTAAACAAAAGCCCACTTAAAGATCTGGTCTTCTTAGGGGATACAATGATGTTCATGAAAATATTTTGGTGAAAATGACTCATCTAGGGTTTAGAAGGCCCACAAAACCATCCTCAGGGATCATTTTATTCATGTAGGGAAGTTTAGTAAAATAAATTCCCTTCTCTTAGAAGCAGCCACTGTAAAAATGAACTGTCTGGGGATAAAGCCCACCTGGCTGTAATCTCCTTGGTGTTCCCAACACCCCTTTTTCTGGGAATAGATTACAAGAGAGGAATTTATGTTACGCATGAAAGATATGGTACATGGTTATGCTGCCTCCCCCATGTTGAGATTTGTATTGCTGGTTGCTACAGCTTCAAAGATGATGGGAAGCCCTTCTCCTACTCCCCCCCCCAGTGAAAATCTTGCATACTTTAGACAACACATGAGACGTATAGAGAAAGCTTCTCATTTGCAATTAACCAGTCACTGTCTGAAGGAAAATGGAAATCGCTGATTGAAACAGATTGAAGCTTCACTCTGAGTAAAACAAAAAACATAAGAAGTATTCTGGTACCAGACACCATTCTATCAGCCAGTTTTTTTCAGGCCACTGCCAACTCCATCAGGAGCACCCTTTCAATGGGAAGACTGTCAAATTCCATGTTACATACTTAAATCCCTGCATGAACTGTTGAGGGTAGGTAAAGTTAGCTCATTCCGATATTGAGATGTGGGCCCAACTGAGATGAAGTGGATGTGCCTGGCATTTGTATGCTCCTCTCCTATGCTCTCACTACAGGGTCAAGGTGAGCACCGTGGCTGTGGCATTGTGCTGAAGGGAAGCTGACAGCGATGCAAACGACTCCACTCTGCCCTCGCCGGGATTGATAAATACAGTAGGGAGGGTTACCAGCTGGTTACCACCTCCAAAGTTTCTTTTACCTCCCTGGTGTATTTACAAGCATACTTCTCATTGTAGTCTAAGTGAACCACTCATTATTCAGGGTCAGGGTCTCTCTCAATCCCCTCAGTCTTTCACACTAATGCACTACTGGAACCATGTCCTGGGGTCCGATGAGACCAAGATAAACTTATTTGGTTCAGATGGTGTCAAGCGTGTGTGGCGGCAACCAGGTGAGGACTACAAAGACAAGTGTGCCTTGCCTACAGTCAAGCATGGTGGTGGAGTCTCATGGTCTGGGCCTGCATGAGTGCTGCTGGCACTGGGGAGCTACAGTTCATTGAGGGAACAATGAATGCCAACACGTACTGTGACATACTGAAGCAGAGCACGATCCCCTCCCTTCAGCGACTGGGCCGCAGGGCAGTATTCCGACATAAATACCCCAAACACACCTCCAAGACAACCACTGCTTTGCTAAAGAAGCTGAGAGTAAAAGTGATGGGCTGGCAAAGCATGTCTCAAGACCTAAACCCTATTGACCATCTGTGGGGCCTCCTCAAACGGAAGGTGAGGGAGCAAAAGGTCTCTAACATCCACCGGGATGTCATGGAGAAGTTGAAGAGGACTCCAGTGGCAACCTGTGAAGCTCTGGTGAACTCCATGCCCAAGAGGGTTAAGGCAGTGCTGGAAATAATGGCGGGCACACAAAATATTGACACTTTGGGCCCAAAGTGGATAGTAAATTTACAATGTTATACAGGCTGTACACTCAACTACATTGTAGCAGAGTGTCATTTCTTCAGTGTTGTCACATGAAAAGATATACCGGTAATAAAATATTTACAAAAATGTGAGGGGTGTATTCACTTTTGTGAGATACTGTATATTTGATCATTTTGTTTTATTTTCTTTTTTAAATTATGTTTCAGTTACACATTACACTTGGATCATTTATTCTGGTGGGGTGTATACTGGTATTTCAATTATCAGATGTTTCACACACCTTGATTGCCAGATCTATATTAGATGGGTTGGGCTTAGGGGAGTTAGCGTTTAACAAAACACCTTTGGTGCGAAACGCATTAAGTGGACTTTCTTTTCTGTCAGCTGGTATGTTCTTTTTTCTATTATTTTTTTCTTCTTTTTTTTTGTTATATTTTTTTTTTATATTGGATCAAGAATCAAAATAAAGAAAGTATTATTAGTCACACTGTCTGATTACAGCATTCTCATGGGGTGCTAGCGTTTCTCCCTTTGATTTGCTTTACGGTTGAGGTTGTCTACGCGCATCATGCAGACGCTCACCGGCTGCCCCTACTAGACACCAAGGAGTCTTGAGCATTGGGGGTAAGTCTGGGGGGGCATATCAAGGGCACTGTGGTATATAGGGGGTTATAAGGCATATTTGGGGGGCCAGAGTGGCATATCAGGGCACAGTGTCATATTTGGGTGGGGCAGAGGGGCATATCTGGGGTATAAGGCAAATCTGGGGGGCAGAGTGGCATATAGGGGTTATAAGGCATATCAGGGGGACACAGTGGTATATATAAGGGTATAAGGCATATTCAGGGGGGCAGAGTGGCATATTTGGGGTATAAGGCATATGGGGGAATAAGGCATATCAGAGGGCGCTATGGCATACGGGGGGGGTATAAGGCATATTAGGGTATATAAGGCATATTAGGGTATATTAGGCATATCTGGGGAGGACGGAGTGGCATATGTGAAGGTATAAGGCATACTGGGGTATAAGGCATATCAGGGGCACAGTGGCATATCTGGGGGTATGTGGCATATCAGGGGCACAGTGCCATATCTGGGGGTATGTGGCAAGCCTGGGCTCAAATGTGCATAACTGGGGGGCAGGATGGGAAATAAAAAAAAGAAATGCATTTTTCTCAAAGTTTTTTATTCTGCAGTTTTTAATTTTTTTTAAATAAATGAAAAAGTTACATTTATTTTTTTATCCGATTAATTGATTAATCGAAAAAATAATCGATTGTGAAAATAATCATTAGTTGCAGCCCTAGATTAATCATTACTGGTTTATGTTTTCTTCTCTCACTTATTTATTTAAAAAATGTTTTATCACCCTTTTTTGCTAACCTGGCAATTTTCTCCTCCAGTTTTGTGTTTGTTTTTTTTTAAGCATAGCTTTATATTTGCTTCCACCTTCCTCACTTTCAATCTATTGATACTTCCTAAAGGTTGCTTCTTCTTATATATATATATATAATATATATATATATATATATATATATATATGTGTGTGTGTGTGTGTGCCACATCTGCAGAGTGCCACATTGCTTTCCTTTTTCTTTTAGTCATACTAATATGTTTAAAGCACTGTCCTGCTGCCTTTAGCAGAATATCTCCTAAATAAATCCATTTCTTTCTGGAATCCCATCTAAAGAATAAAAAGTGGGTATGAGCATTTCTATAAGATGTATAGCCAAGAATTGAACTTATTGTCAGTAATATACAAATCTTTATGTATTATAAAAAAGTTACCAAAGTAAATGATCGAAATTATTTGTACCAAGTCTCAGTAACCAATGCAGTATATGCAGGGATCTGATTCCATAAACTGCAGGCGTTTGTACAAATTACTACCGAACTATTATTTTTCAACCTATGTGGCACAAGTTATGGTAGCCCATAAAGGTAACTGAAACCTTAAACTCTTATTAAAATATGAACAAGAATTGTAGGTTTCATTTCTTCAATTACCCAATGATAAAGTGAAACTCTGAATAAGCGACCGAGGAAAAAAGAATGTCTACTTAAAGCTATGAGTTTTGGTCATAAATGTTTCAGAAGACCAATTATAGTTTTGTGGTTTAGATTACGATCAGGGATGGGAAAGCACTTGGCTTTTTAGTCTTTTTTTGGAAATGTTTGACATTTGAAATAAACTAAGAACGAAAGGGAAAGTTGGAGGCAGAGCAAATTTATTTGAGTGGGTATTGTACCAATACTCGTCACTAGTCTTCTTTCCATTTCATGTTCCGTTTTAATTTCTTTTTCTCTGCATGTTAACATTCGGTGAGTTTTTTTATATTTGAAGACTGCTGTCAAGCTCTGGGATTATTTCCTATGGTTTGTTTGAAGCCGATGCTATGGCTGCTTGTGGCAAACAATTCCTAGATTCTTTGCGGTAGATAAACATACGGTGGATATCGCCTTACATATCAACAATGTTTCTGACTTTGTTTTTGTTGCTTCTTTGTATAATAATGGCTACTACTTTCAAACAAAAGTTGTATTTTCTGCACAGTAACTGTGTATATATATATATTATATATATATATATATATATATACCGTATTGGCCCGATTATAGGCCACACCCTTATAGTTTGGTGGTATTTTAAAGAAAAACTTATTTTTTAAAGAAAATACACGTTAGTGGAATGGTAAAACAGTATTTTATATAATGAACAGAAATACATGTATTGTAATATTTTTGGTATCTATTATGCAGTTAGTCAGCATATGTTATATATAAACAGAAATTTGGAAAACAAATAGACATTTTAAGATCCCCCTCCCTTAATTCATAATGCACCTTATTTATAGATATGCCACTCTGCCCCTGATATACCACTCTGCCCCAGATATACACTCTGCCCCCAGATATACCACTGTGCTCCCCAGATATGCTTTATGCTCCCCAGATATGCCACTCTGCCCTCCTCAGACTTACCAATGCATCCCAGACCCCCTGGTGTCTAGCGGGGGAACAGGTGAACGTCTGCGCGATGCGGGTGATCCTCCTCTCTGGCAGCCGGTGAATATCGTCTTCTCTGGCAGACTATGGACGTCTGCGCAATGCACACAGGCAACCCCCGCTGCTGCCGGCACTTCCGCCGGGGCTTCTATAATGGAGCACCGGAAGGTCATGTCAGGGTGGCCCCCCATTATAGAAGCCCCGGCGGAAGTGCCGGCAGCAGCGGGGGTTGCCTGTGTGCATTGTGCAGACACCCATAGTCTGCCAGAGAGGACAATCCAGGTCCCCTTTAAAGACTTATAGTGGGGGGAAAAAGTGCAGCCTATAATCGGGCCAATACGGTATGTGTGCATTTTGCCAGTCTATGCATACTGCCTTTGACGTAAAGGGTATAGAATGATGTAGCACATTTTTAACCCACGTAGACTATGTAGTATTGTTTTAACTAGAAAAAAAACATCCAGCAACCGTGCAAATGTCCTCAACGAACCATGTCCAGGCCTATAATGAGTGTGTGCGTCAAAGTACAGGGTTTAAAATAATTGTGTGTGGGATGACAGTGTAAAGGTTAAACTGTGTACAGTAAATGTCAGTGTACAATGTACGACCTTATCAGTGTACGCTCTTTGAGTGAGTGAGGGGAGTGCACGGTGCTCCATTGAGTGCATTGAAGTTTGTGTGCAACTCTAGACTGTGTGGGGAGTTAAAATGAATGTGCCAGTGTACAGTGTTAAGCTGTGTGTGTGTGTGTCAGTGTACAGTGTTAAACTGTGTGTCAGTGTACAGTGTTAAGCTGTGTTTGTGTGTCAGTGTACAGTGTTAAGCTGTGTGTGTCAGTGTACAGTGTTAAGCTGTGTGTGTGTCAGTGTACAGTGGTTAAGCTGTGTTTGTGTGGTGTCAGTTGCACTGTGTTAAAGCTGTGTGTGTGTTGTGTCAGTGCTACAGTGTTAAACTGTGTGTTCAGTGTACAGCCTGTAATCTGTGTGTGCTGTCAGGTGTACAGTGGTAAGCTGTGCTGTTGTCAGTTGTACAGTGTTAAGCTGTGTGTGTGTCAGTGTACAGTGTTAAGCTGTGTTTGTGTGTGTCAGTGCACTGTGTTAAGCTGTGTGTGTTTTTGAGATGTGTCAATGTACAGAGTTAAACTGTGTTGCGTGCTAGTGTTTGGTGTAAGAGTGAGTGTAAGTACACAGTGTTGAGTATCAGTTTAGGTTAGAGTAAGTGTGTGTGTGGCTGTCAGTATACATTATAGTATGGATTTTATTTTTACATAACATAATGACATTTGGTATGTGATATTCTATGTTGTAAGTTGATAAATTCTTTTTGGAATTGATTACCTATTCATGAATTCTATTGTCTTTACTACTGTTTATCATGAGGAATTGATTGTTTTTATTATTATTATTTGTATGAGTATTATAATTGATTCTATCTTTTTTAATAAATTAATCACGGTTATTTATTGGAATTATATATGAACTTGTTTTCTTAAAGAGCTAGAGCATTTAATAAGTATTATAAGGATATATTATTATTAGTGTCATTGATTACCAGTTTTTCATTTCCATCATGTCATCTACCAATGAGGAATAACAGTTATCACTTCTTTAAGTGACCACTGACACTTTAAATGCGGGGTTATTTAAATGACATTGGTACAATCGTCATACCCTGAGCAAGCCTGATAGGCCAAATGTGTTGGGTGGGCGGAGCAACACACACACACACAGAAGTCGATACGTCAGGGCTCGTAGCTGTGTAATATTTATCGATTTATTTATTATAGTTACACATATAGTTAATACTTTGAAGATCATTTCTTTCTTTATTGATAAATGCCTACCGATAGGGGAGCTGAAGAAATCCTGCACCCCTTGTCAAGGTCCATAGAACATCATTAAATTGTCCACCACAGACCCTAGTAAATCACAATAGTGCAATATGTCTCAAGGCTTGTATTTGTTTGAGATGAAGGCCACAAAGGGCTACTCACATTTGGTGGGGGCTTCTTCAGTTAGCCCCAAAGTATACGCTTGGGCGATATAATCCTCGCCTTAAAGATTTCTTTGGCAGCTTTCTTTAGCCTCAGCCTTTGAAGCAGTCTGTAGTGTCCACAGCTCAGCGCTTAAGTGGTAAAATCCCCACGCAAGGTGTTGTGTCTTATAAATTAAAAGGGGTCCAGGAGCAAGATAAAATAGTTTTTAAAAAAACTTTTTTTATTTTAAACTTTTGGTAATAAAAACCAATAAAAAACCAACAAAGGGTTAATATAAAATAATACACAAACGCGTTTCGCCTAGCACAGGCTTCCTCAGAGTGTATAGAAAAGCTCCTGATACATTGAATGTTTTTATACAGTTTGAAATGTCTAAAATGGTGGCAAATGACATCATCAACAAGGGGTGTGGCTTATACATCCCAAAAAAAAAATGTTTTTTCCTTTTTTCAAATTAAAACAAGCATAATTGGAACGTTACAGAAAGAGGTGCATGTCAAAATCTATATTTAACCCTTCAGGGGTTAGGGTTTTTAAACAATATATCCAATACAATTCAGTCTTTCCTAAAATCTTCACAATATCCCCTCCTCTCCAGGGTATGGATATTTTTTTTATAACAGTAAATTTTAGTAACTTTGGATCTTTATTGTGATTTAAAAAGTGTTTAGAGACGCTATGGGTGACAATTCCATTTCTAATATTGCGACAATGTTCTGATATTCTAACTTTTAGACATCTTGTCGTCATACCTACATACTGTAAGCCACAAGGGCATTCTAGTAGATAGATTACATTTTTAGAATTACAGGTAATGCATTCTTGTATTTTATATTCTTTATTTGTGATATTTGATTTAAACATTATTTGTTTTCTTTGCGTGTCAGTAGTTAATCTACACGCTAAACATGAATTGCATTTATAAAAACCTTTGTCATTATTAAAAAACATCCCTTTCATATCCCTATGTTTGCGTGAAAAATTCTTTGTTAATAACATTTTTAAATTAGGTGCGCCTCAAAACTATTTTTGGGTTGTCTGGGAGTATTTTTTTTAAAATATCATCCTCTTTTAGAATATTCCAATTTTTTTTGATAATTCTTTTAAAAATTTTATTCTTCTTATTAAAATCGGTTACTATGGGTAGGATAAAATTTGTATTTGTTTT
>VKOC01008867.1:0-13520 GCA_009364415.1 Spea multiplicata | reverse complement strand
TATATATATATATATATATATATACACTGTGGTGATGTAATCTAGGAAATCCAAATATAAAAGTGACACAATAAAGGTATTTTCTGCCTAAATGCCCAGAATTCAAGGGTGTGAACCTCCAAAAGTAAAAAAATTGCAAGTGTATTACTTTCTATTTATAGCGGATAGCCCATGGCTCCACAAATGAACATGGAAATATAGGACTACACTCAATGATTTCCTATTAATGCTGAGAACAGCTAAGATCTCTCCTGATTTTCTAATGTTCTCTGTGTATGTGCATCCTCACAAAGGCTATAATAGTGGATTCCAATTCTGATCTGTTATTGAAAAACTCCCTATCAGCATAGGATGTCCAGTTCCACAACACAGCCAGGAATGTCACAATGGTCCATTAAACACAATGTTCTCCGCACGCTTTCTCCATAATCCTGTTAGGCCACCATTCCAGTTCCGTGAGTCATTTTACAAACAAAGAACTTAAAGCGACACTACCACAGGTTGTATAGTTTTTACTATATTTTTCTTAATTTTCTTCATTCACTTGTATTAGTAGTTAAAACTATTGAAAAATATCCCATGCACGAAACATGCATAACTCATTACATTTTTGATTGTTCATGTATACCAAATTGCCTTGTCATATTTTCAAAAGTGGAATAGGCTGAAATAAATACAAAAAATCATTTGATGCTGTATAAATATCATAGCCCATGTAGAAGTAAATATAACAACATATATTAACTAGCTTTTTATCAGGCTATAAAGTAGGGGGAGGTAAGATTGGCAGTTGCCCAGCTTTAGATATTACTGAAAATGAAATGCATCCCTTCCCACTTAAAAAAAACCAAGCAAACCCTAAACATTCTCCGGAGTTCCAAAATGATAAACGATATATCGAGGCTTAATTTAAAGGGGATGAGAAAAAATACTTATTGTAATAATTATAAGAAACAATTTTGTCAATTTGATTGTCTGCTTGTTACCCCTCCCAGTCTGTTGACTACTGGTTAAGTTGTAATTGCAACCTGTATAGATGTATATAGTGGGATTGAAAAACATTGGGAAGAACATTTTTTATGCAATGTCATTTATGTTTAATATTTATGTCCCAGTGAAAAATATAGCTTAAAATATGAAAAAGTAAGGCAAACGTGGAAAGACTGCACAAGAAGTAATCGATCACCCTACACTGTGGTCCAACGCACTGATAAGAGTTGGCCAATGAAACATTTCATGGCAGGTACTTTACTGCAATACAGCATCAGAAAAAGCAGGCAGGGTGCCGGGTTGTATAGCTAGAGGCATTAGTTGCAAAAAGAGTCAGGTTGTAATGCCGCTTTACAGATCAAGCCAAGAGACTTCCTGGTTGTGCCAAGAGATTCTTTTCTACTGTCAAATTTTATGTTTCTAATAATGGAAATTTGCTTGTTACCTCTGATCTGGCAAGACCCTTAGCAATGCATTCAGATTTTATACATTTCCTTCAACTTTCCTGAAATGTAATACTGCATCTTTACATCACGTTAACCCCAGTTTATCACCGGCTACAGTGTTAGTATGAAATGGGTCATTTTATCCTGTCAACAAAAGTGCCATTCACCTTACAGTTCCATCATTATGATTATTTAGTTTTACTAAACTGAATATATGTTATGGTATCATACCTGCAAGTGTTAACATTCATTGGCATGTTGCATGATCTTCAGAGATAGCTAACAATCAACTTTTCAGTGTGCCCAGTATAGTTATTTTTTCATGACAATAATGGAAAATACAACTTAAAATAGTAATTTGTCTAAAAAAAAAAAAAAGAAACTATAATTCATTAAATGTTTTCCGCAGAATTATTCCTGAAATAGCACTATGTCTTATTCATGGGAGCATAACATTTTATCTTATTTCCTGCACACACATAAGGACAATGAATTTTTGACAGGTCAGTTTCCTTAAACTTTTTTATTACCAGATGACCATTGCTTTATATCTGGTGCATCTATAGTTAATTTTAAGTTTTTGAAAACAAAACAGGAATTTTCTTTTTATTTTGGTACTGAGGTGACAGAATGTTCTCTCGAGGAAAGGATCCTGTTTTGGCCTGACTGAGCTTCCGTAACCCTGCTAAGCAGATTCATGTTCTTTTACTAGACCTAGTCAACAGGATGTGACACATCTGGTTTTAGCAGTAACATAAGCAGTCAGCATGTTTCCTCTTGAAAGTTTGAACAGAACCCAGAAGGGAAAAGTTACCAGAGCTTCATTAACCTACGAAGTATCATGGACTCAATACTGACTCCACACAATTAAACAAAGTTTTATTTGAGAGCCACATTGAACACATAGGGTGTGTGGCAGTGATCCATGATGTCTGGGTGAGACTTTAAGAGTACTATACAATGGTGTTCAGATATCTTTTGAATGCCAGGGTATTTCGGGCAAATATCAATGTTATAAGCTAACATCAGAAAAGTAAAGTTTGGCAAGTTTTTACAACTGTCATAGTGCTTATGTCATAGAAAGAGGACAACGTAGCTTCTACATGACATAAACAAATCTGGATAAACAAACAACATTTAAAAAGCATGGCTTGAAATTGGTGTACATTTTATTAGTAGTTATAAAAGACAAAGCTTGAACTATACTCCACCAACTAGACGCACCAGACATTAAAATAGTTGATCATTCATTCCATAAATTGCCATTGTGTAACTCTTAGAAATGGACAAAAGACCAGGATGACATTTGAGGTCTACTTTTTCATGAGATGCAATACATGGCAGTTAATAAGGTGTTTTCAACGTTACAAAAATAACTAATGAACCTGTTGGTGGAAACTGGTAACTTGGTGTTTTACTCACTTTCTTTTGAACCATTTCTCAGTCCTTCTAAACAGTGTGAGCTTTGCCTGGTTGAGCACCCAACCAGAAATGGCTGTCACAATAGTTACTTATTGGATATCATTTATATATTCAGTTTCACTCCTCAAATGTGTCATTTTACTGACAGAAGAAAAAGTCTTCCTGACATCAAGTGCAGACTTTGAAACCACAAGATAAAAAAGAAAAAGTATAAAAAGAAAGTAGCATATGTAGCCTGGTTTTGCAGAAACCCCATAGAAAGAGGTCCATTTCCTGTAGAGCAATATCAACGTCTCCAGTGCTACCAGTCCTCATCAAAGGTGAGAACAGCATTTATTAACCTTGTTTAACTGCAAATAATAACATTAAGCATAATAGTGGAGGTAATGATCAAATATTCATAAAATGTATAACAAATTGAACTGAGCTTGTGCAAAAAATATCAAAAACATAGCATATTTCTGAGAAAACCGGTTAATGGAACCTTGCAACCAGCTCACTGAGCAGTGGTACACCAAGGAGCCTGACCTGCCCCTTGGTTTTCCAGAAGAGGGACTGCTACTCCCTGTTCCTGCCAGCCTAGCCTAGTGAAAAATGTGTTGCTGACATGACCAAAACACTTTGGTGAAACCTTTGTTAGTTCAAAGGAGTAGCAGTTAACTTCAGACATGGACCTGCTAGCATTACCTGTAGTCCCACATACTGTGTGTTAATGTTCCACGCTGCCAACCTGGACTATGTGATAATTCTACACATCCCGTCTACCTGCAGCCACTAGTGGCTACCCTTCCCTCTCAGGAGCACCCTTTTCTAATTATTTGGGACAGCTGAGCCACGTTATCCGGATGTTAGGCCTGCCATACCTGCTCTGCCCTTCAGTCTGGACCTTTGCATCGTAGTATATTCAGCTTAGCTGTTTCCCTGCTTCCTGGTCCTGTGCTGTTCCCTGTTGAATTCTACCTGTTTTGATCTGGCTTGTCCTGACCTTGATCTTGGCTTCCGATTTGGCTTTTGTTCCTGTGATCTCCTGTTATCGACCCGGCCTGCCTGACTATATGTGCCCTGCCTGAGGCCTGCATGCTGTGTTCTCTGCCTGAGGGCTCCCTGCCTTGTGCCCTGCCGTGAGTTCAGTGCCCTGTCTGTGGGCTACTAGCCGTATTCCAGCCTTGTGCTCTGCCAGACGTACAAGTGCGCTCAGTGGTCCCCAACCCGAAGTTTGCTCCGTGGCCCCCTATGCGAAGTCAGCTCCATGGTCCACTATCCGACGTCCGCTCTGTGGTCCCCTATCCGAAGTCCGCTCTGTAGTCCCGTATCCGAAGTCTGCTCCTTGGTCCCCTATCCATAGTCTGTATCCTGCTGTGGTACACCTACCGGCCCTGTTTCTCCTCTTCTGTGATCACACTCCAATATAGACTGTTATCTGCATATATCCAGCCTCTTGTGTCTTTATTTGCCTGTCTGTACCTACCTACCTACCATCGTGGGGTACAAACAGAGGCCTTGCTATCCCCTGCAACTGGGCTCCTTGCCTGAGTCCTGATACTATGTCTTGCTGCCGATTACAGAGGGCAGTTTTCTCATTATATTCAATTGTACCTAGTAAAATTCTGTGTTTTGTTTTACCAAGGCCCTGTTTTTTTCAAATGACAATTAGATTATATGTACTTAGTTTTTGTCCCTATCTTTTTTATATATATACACCAAGCTACTTGATACACAAAAAGGTTAATAAACATAAGATGACTAAAAAATAGAGATTGTTAGGGAATCAGTTTGTCTCATACACATTTTAGCTCAGGATATATTTTTAGCCTTCCAGGAAAGAGATGAAATCATCTATTCGTTTTGGACAGGTTACAACAAGCACTAGAAAGCAATGTACAAAAGTGAAGGTAAAAAAAAAGAGGAGAAAAGAAAGAGGTTGACCACAAATAAATATATGGCTCGAGGAAACTAATATCGATCGGTCTTGTAAAACGAATAGCAGATCAATAGCAATTTCTGGAAATGCAAGGCATTTATTCTGAACAACTTGTACGACTGGAAGGGAAATGAATGTGCTCATAAAGCATCCACAGATATTTCTCCAGGCATCTTACAGCAAATGCGCATGGGGGCTCCAGCAGGAGATGAATTACTATGTGATCAGCTTAATAAAGTACAATGGATGTCTAGGAACCAGTAACCTCATTTGGCCATAAAGTGGCCTCTAGTGACAATTACATGTTGTCAGTGAGTGTAAATATGGTTGCCCCTTACAGACGGTTTAAATTTAACCACAATTTTAAAAAAATGATTATGTATCCTTAGGTCTTAATTGGTGTAAACACTGGATTCATGTTGAAAATGCATGGTTGTGGTTTCTAGAGAGTGGCCCTGAAACTAAGCTACACTGAACTTAATAGACACAAACGTTTACTAAGCAATTCAATAGGGCATAAAAAACCTTTGTCTAGAATACCCAAACCATATCAAAAGTAATACAAAGCTCAAATAAACATCCTACACATGCAAAGACAAGCAGGAAAAGTATGAAAAATACAAACATTTTCAATGCCATATAGCATAAAAAGAAGATGCCACACTACTGCTATGATACGTCAATTTGTATGCCGCTGAATTAGTTACATGGACTCTTTTTTATGACTCTTCTACTCAGTTCCATGGTGATGGCTTCTTATCCAAAAACATTTTGAAATATATAATATATAAAAAAATCTAAATTCTAAATTTAATCATGCTATTTATTTCACAAACCATATCTCATTATATGTGATCTAATCTAACAATGCAAAAACAGAAATTAGGTCACCCCAAATGTAGTATGTAAAGGAGAGTTCCTTTAGGTGGCCTGGTGTGTAATGACTTTCAGATAAAATACCTGAATAATAAACTTGGGTAGTCAGACTAAAAAATAGTGCTGACTTAAATTAAGAAACCTTGGTGGAGTTTGACCTGTCTGATCCTACAGAGGTTAGTGTAAAAGGTTTAGCTACTTCAAATATTTAAATAAGGAACTGTGAGTTGAGCTCCTGAGCAAAAGAAAACTCAAGTTGGGACAGTTCAATGCATACATCTGCCTGGCATATAATGAATAAGCAGACAACTCAGCGCTCAAAGTCCAATTTGGTTTTGGCTTCCTTCAGTACCTTATATCGGTACCTGGCTTATGTATTCTATTTTATCACCCATTTGAAGTTTGCTTTGCTTTAGCACAATGGATGATACAGAGAACCTAAACTGGTACAATTACAACTCACGTAGCTGCTTCCAATTAATTAGCTAGCATCACAAATATGTCCCTCATATCTATCTATGGTAAGGTTTTGTAATTAAGCTACCTAAATCCCCATGAATAGAAAAAAAGTGATTTTTAAAAAAATATTAATATTTAACCTTTACTTAATGAGTGATTCTTAAAGTACACCGGTTCAAAAAATATAATTAGGGAAATATGTAAGGGAACTTATCCAAATATTTAAATCTCTTTATATTTAAATGTACCTGTATAATTTATTTAAAATATTTAATATACTTAAAATGTCTATTAAATTAAAGAATTAACATTAATTTACCTTACCAGGGGATTATCTGTGTATGCTCCTGTGACACTGGGTACATGCACTCTCAATACATTCCCACACTTGTCTTATCCAAGGAGGGCCCTGAAACTAATTATCCACTTGTTACTATGTGAGGTGGTCCTGAAATAATAGTAGCTGATCTAGGATGTGCAAGGACCTTATAATGTGACCACACTAGACAAACTGAAAAAAAGGGTAAACAACAGCAGCTGTATAACTACCTGTGTGACAGTAAAGAGGGAACTTCTCGGTCAAACAGTACAACCTCAGATATGCATTAATGAAAACACTTTCTCTGTGGCTTGCCTTGCAAGTACAGTCTAGTTTAACTGATGAAGGAAGTGAAAATCCTGTGCTACTTTCTCAGAGGACCCCTCAAAAAAGTACCAGCAGTACAAGGGCCACTACTCTTAGTTCAAACTGAGAAGTGGGAACCTGGAGATGCCACTTCCTACCTTCCCGCCTCAGCTGCCACACATATTTGTGCCATTCCCAAAAACAGATGCCTAAACCACATCATTTGTTGAGTTTCTTGCTACTTCAGATCTATTTAGCCACGTTCACAAAGGCATGACATCTAATTCTAAAACATGCAGTGTTTGCTGAGAGATAGGCATTAGAAAGACCGGCTTGATTCATGTTCTATTGAGGAGACAATTCTGCATTAAATATTAGCAGAAAAGATGTAAGGTTAACTTCTTGCTGTATATTGAAGTATAACAGCATAATGACTGGGAAGTCACAGCCATAACTGTAGCTAGTTGAAGTGGTTTCTTAAACCTGTTAGTACCTACTGGAAATCTATGTCTGTCTTGGGTGAATGTATGAATTAGGCATATGCAATTTTATATTGTCCACTATATGGACAAAAGTATTGGGACACCTGGCCATTACACCAACAGGCCTCACATTCTAAATACATAGATATTAACAGCCCCCCCCCCATTTGCAGTTATAACAGCTTCCACTGATGGTGGATGAATGCTGATTTGATTCTTGTTTTGCAGTTACAGGACCTTGGAAACTTAGTCATTGAGTCAACCATGAACTCTCTGTATACCAAAGTATTCTACACTCAAATGTGAGGCCATCTGTCTGACAGCTAAAGCTTGGACGAAATAGGGTCATGCAACAGGACAATGACCTCAAGCACACCAGCAAATCTACAACAGAATGGCTAAAAAAGAAAAGAATCAAGGTGTTGCAATAGCCCAGCACTCAAACTCCAGACCTCAACCTGATTGAAATGCTGTGGTGAGACCTTGAGAGAGCTGTGGATAAACAAATGCCCGCAAACCTCAATGTACTGAAGCAGCGTTGTAAACAAGAGTGGGCCAAAGTTCCTCTACATTGATGTGAGACACTGATAAAGCCATTCAGAAAATGATTAGTTCAAGTTATTGTTGCTAAAGGTGCTTCTACGAGCTATTGAAACATAAGGTGTGCTTGGTCTTTCACACACGGCTTCTACATTTTGACTTTATTTTTGTTTTAATAAACCATGACATGGTGTAATATGTAATTTGTTGTTGTTCATTTGAGGTTGCATTTACCCAATTTTTAGAACAGATGATTGCTATTATGTTGTGATATGTAAAACCATAGAATTCAAAGAGGGTGTACTTTCTTTTTCACACCTCTGTATATGGTTATAAACACAAAATAGGATTTTTTTTGCTTTACTGAGAGGGTGGTGGATAGGTGGAACAGCCTCCCATCAGAAGTGGTAGTCTTATAAAGTGACAAAATTCAAACATGCATGGGATACTGATTATCCTGAATCTAAGAGACAGTTTAGGGTTTGAGTCTTTACTTCAGAAAAAATGTGCAGACACGATATGAATGAAACTAGAATGTTATCACTACAAAGTGAATTTCCAATTTGATTTATTTGAGAATATATTCACATTTTACAGTCTTCTGTTGCAGTTTGTGTCATGGAAGAGTTAGATAGTGTAGTTTCATTGTTCGTGAGTTTGAGTGTATCCCACACGCTGTTTTTAACCCACAGCATACTGTTTGAAGTTGCTATAGAGGTATAACTTTCTGGAAATGATATCTGTGAAACTTATGTTTAAATACTTTTTTTGATGTGGTTTTATTTTAAATGTTAAATTTCCTGTAATAACACTGCTGAGTCATTAGCTCAAATTGGAGAGACAATAATACAAGACAACCAGATTCCTTAATGTCAGGAATTGCCAATGTACCCAGCACAGATATAGCAGTGTGCCGTTACCTGGCTGAACTCCATGGATAGCCGGGGCCTACTTTGAAATCAATAATGTCCTGTTTCTTCCCGAAAGGCTTTAAAAACAGCTTACGGACATCGGAAGAATCCAGTTCAATACATGCTTGCTTTTAGTTTTTGACTGGTTATCTGTTATATTGCTGCACAGGCTAAGCCAGCAGTTAGGTTGTTATTTACACAATCTAAAATAGGCCAATAAATAAACAAAAAAATATCTGATCCATTCCAACCTGGACACATTTCAAGTGGAAGGTAGCATTGAAAAGGGAGTCTGTCATGGATGAGGTATGGTTTGTTTCTTAGTTCTTTAAATGTTTTATACTGCTATAGCTAATATAAGGTTTCTATTAAAAAAAGGAAAGTTTTATTGATCCAGGAGCCTGGCTTTTAGATACCCATTCATTTGTGTGTCTGTAAAAGCCACCCCTCCATTATGAAAGCATAATGCTTAGCAGTTAAACTCTTCTCTCAAAGTTCTGATGTTTAATTAGTTCTGTCTTTGGAAACAATCCACTACAACTGACTTCTAAAAACCTAGTCATGAAGTGTTTGTACATTTGGCATCTTTGAGAAAAGATATAACTGTATGAAAAGAGTTTACCAGAACCAGGAATGTAATAACAAAATGAAAACTGGGGAATATATCCCAATGGTAATAGAAACATAGAAAGTGATGGCAGATAAGAACCTGTAGGCCCATTCAGTCTGCCCAACCTCTGAGTACTTTCCTTTAGTACCTGCCCTTATCCTATATCTAACTTGGCCTTATGCCTATCCCATGCTTGCTTAAATGCCTTTACTGTACTAACATTTACCACTTCTGCTGGAAAGCTATTCCATCCATCCACTACCCTTTCCGTAAAGTAATATTTTCTGATGTTAGCATTAAACCTTTGCCCCTCTAGTTTATGGTTATGTCCTCTTGTTGTGGTAGTATTTCTCCTTTTAAATAAACTATATTCCTTTACCTTGTTGATTCCCTATAAGTATTTAAATGTTTCTATCATATCCGCCCTGTCACGTCTTTCTTCCAGGCTGTCCTGGTAAGGTTTATCTTGTAATCCATACACCATTTTAGTAGCCGTTCTCTGAACTTTCTCCGACATTTCTATATCCTTCTGGAGATACGGTCTCCAGTACTGTACACAATACTCCAAGTGAGGTCTCACCAGTGATCTGTACGACGGCATGAGCTCTTCCCTCTTTCTGCTGCTAATACCTCTCCCTATACAACCAAGCATTCTGCTAGCATTACCTGCTGCTCTACTGCATTGTCTACCTACCTTTAAATCCTCAGAAATAATTACCCCTAAATCCACGTTGAGGTTAGGACAGTACCAAATATTCTATACTCTGCCCTTGGGTTTTTATGCCCCAGGTGCATTACTTTGCATTTATCCACGTTAAATGCCAATTGCCACAGCTCTTTGTGAGTACTTTAAAGTACATTCTTCAAAAGTTTAAAAAAAACCATTTTTCCAGCTTACCTAGATCGTTTGCCATTTGGCTTCTTCCTCCAGGAACATCAACCCTGTTGCAAATTTTTGTGTCGTCAGCAAATAAACATACCTTTCTATCAACACCATCTGCAATATCACTAATGAAAATATTAAAGAGAATGGGTCCAAGTACAGATCCCTGAGGTATCCCACTGGTAACAAGACCTTGTTCTGAATATACGCCATTGACTACAACCCTCTGTTTTCTGTCACTCAGCCACTCCTTAATCCATTCAACAACATTGGGATCTAAACCCAGAGATAGCAGTTTATTTAAAAGTCTTCTATGTGGGACAGTGTCAAAGGCCTTACTGAAATCCAGATACGCAATGTCTACTGCACCACCTTGATCAATTACTTTAGTCACCCAATCAAAAAAATCAATAAGATCAAGTTGGCATGATCTTCCTGAGGAAAACCCATGTTGTTTTTGAAACCCATGTGACTTCAGATGTTCAACAATCCTTTCCTTTAACATTGTTTCCATTAACTTCCCCACTACAGATGTAAGACTAACTGGCCTGCCGTTGCCCGACTCCTCCCTACTGGCTTTTTGTGAATGGGCACAACATCCGCTACTTTCCAATCCCCTGGGACAACTCCCGTTACCAATGATTCGTTAAATATATCAGTTAACGGTTTTGCTAGTACACCACCAAGCTCTTTTAATAACTTGGGGTGTATACCATCAGCCCCCATCGACTTATTTGTCTTTACCTTAGACAACTGAAGTAGAACCTCCGCCTCGATAAACAACTACAACTTTTGTTTCTGTGTGGTGTCACTGTTCATATATTGAACCACACAGACTGATGATCACTAGATCCCAAACTTTCACCTACAGAAATATCTGTTAACAAATCTCCATTTGTGAAAACGAAATCCAATATGGCCTCCTTACGAGTTGGTTTCTCAAATACTTGTTTTAAAGATAATCCGAGTAGGAAATTTAGAATATCCGCACTCTGGGTATAACCAGCTACTTTCGTTTTCCAGTTCACATCAGGGAGATTAAAGTCACCCATGATTATAACAGCCCCCTTCACTGTTATTTTAGCTATTTCCTCCACGAGTAGATTATCTAGTTCTTCTACTTGTCCTGGGGGTCCATAAATCACACCTACACGAGTTACTTTACTTTTGCCAAATTGTACTGTAATACCTGGGAACCTCCAGGTTCCAGCTATCAAGAAGCCCTCACTCTTTCGGGGGCGGCTTCATCTGTGATAGCCCCAGATTAAATTTGTATGGTATGGGAGGGAAATAGGTCAGATAGTGGGCATGCCTACCCACCGCTTCCATGACCTGGTGATTTACCACCTTCACATGGAGAACCAGGGAAGCAGCACATCACCTGGAGTCTCCGGGCAAAATCTGGAGAGCTCCCAGGTGTATTGATGATGTGCAATGATACTGATACAGCAAAGGCTACCTCTGAAGCTAATTCTTAGTGCAATCAGTGCAATAAGTTATACCTTCTCAGATCTATCCTATATTTCAAAAATGTCTCTGCACAGATTAGTAAATTAGTGACACAATTTTGTAGGCCACGTTTTATACTTAGGATTCAGAGACTGCCCGGTTTCACTAATACATGTGAGCTGTCCCAGCTTTTGCCATTCTCTGAGTATCACAGCTGACTATCCAGGTGGGCATTGTTGTGCCTGGCTGTTGTGCCTGGCACTACCTGGTCAGTTCCACCCTTTTATTGCCCTCATCCCTCAGTCCCAAATATGGGTGACCCTGAACTTTTGCCTATTGCACCCTGTTTGTATTATACTGTAAATTGTTTAGCTCTAAATAAATAATAATATTATACATACATCCATGAATATACATATTGGCAACTACTGTATGTGCTTCCAATCTGTTTAAATAATACCATCCTGCTGTGCAAAGTAACACTACTTATTTATGCATCAATCAAATTAACTGACAAATGCTGAATTTAACCTTTACAAGCTGGACAATTATTTTTTATACAAACAACTGTGCACATTTAGTGAATATGTAAATAGCTAAAAATATAAGCAGGTGCAGCAAAATTCACTGCAAACATCTGTATAGAATGTGACATAACAGAAGCAGGAACAGAAGAAAGAGTAGTCATAACTTTCAACATTAATAGAGAAAAGCAAATTAAAGGGGAAGTCAATACCTTTGGTTTACTGTCCTTGTATTCAGGGGAGGGCTGGCAGCCTAAGGCCTGAGGGGCAAGTCTAGTCAAGTGGCCCGTTGCGTCACCGAATCAGCATACTATCCATGCCCATCTTTTCCTGATTTTCTAACGCATATTGATGTAATGTGATGGGGCTGGGAGTAAAATAATTTATGTGGGATACATTCAAAAACTAATCTTTGTTACATTTTTTTAAATAATGAAAAATTGGACCCTAGGCATTTCCTTGGGCACCTGCCACACTGACCATTGATTAGGGGAAGACTGTGAGAGTCAGTACAGTCTTCCCTCCTCCTGACCCTACTGTGACACTGAGAGGTCCTCTCCCCTGTAATCATCCCCAGAGTCCCTTTGTCCCTCATTCACTAAGCCACACCTCTCTTTTACTTACTCCCTGTAGTTCAGGTATAGATCAAATAAACAACACATGTAAACAGCACGTGCATGTATAGATCAACTGAATAAGAAATACAAACCCTGTATTTGCAGGTATACATAAATAATGTATGGAAGCATAGCATAGCAGATACAGATCAACAGAATAACACACAAATCCAGCTTTGCAGGCACAGATCAACTGGAAATCACATAACAACTAAGCATTAAAGGTATAGATAAAACCCCCTAAATTGCAGGCATAGATCACAGGATGCACACCCCAAAGCCAGCCCTGGTATCAACACTGCCCACATAGAACCCGACCAGCACCAAGATAACATTAACAAATTACAGTCCAGAGTGAGCCAACTTTGTCCCCAAACGGGCCAGCGTGAGCCAATTTTGTCCCCATACAGCCCACCCTGACACCAGTACAGGCTCTGCAACACCCACACCGAAACAGACACACCAGGATAGGCTGTGCCACACAGATACCAGGACAGGCTTTGCCACACTGACACCCAAACACACACACCAGGACAGGCCTGCCACACCGACACACACACACACCAGGACAGGCTCTGCCACACCGACACCCAGACACACATAACCAGGACAGGCTCTGCCACACCGACATCCAAACACACACACACACCAGGACAGGCCCTGCCACAGAGACAGCAAAATACACACCAGAACAGGGCCTGCCACACAGACAGCTAAACACACAGACACCAGGACAGGCTCTGCCACACCAACACCCAAACACAC
>VKOC01008864.1:0-17436 GCA_009364415.1 Spea multiplicata | reverse complement strand
AATAATACCGAGTATCTATACACTGATAATGAACGCCCCGCGCTGTATAACACCGAGTATCTATACACTGATAATGCCCTCTTCTCATACCCACATTTTTTAAATATCCCCAAAAGTTACAGATCTATGATTCACAGACCCAAGAATAGCTCCAGCCTGAAATAAGGAGCCGGATTCCGGAGAGTTTCTCACACAGGAATGTTCTAGATGATTCCAATTAATTGCCAGCTTCTAATTAACAAAACTGGGCAGAAAATATGAATGGAGTGTTTTGGGATGAGCTGGAGGGGGGTGTGATCGGCAAAGGGAGTCCTCCGCACCTGGACCTGTCCCCCAGCACAGACCGAAGCTCACCCATAGCCTTATATAGTAGAGGCAGCTCAGGGACCAGCGCAGCCTTATATGGAGTGTGAGCTCTGAGTCCATCCCAGCAGACAGTATGTACTCTGCAGAGCTCTACAGCACGCGGCTGGCACACGCAGGGTTAAACATGCCAAAACATGCTAATATTTACCCCTAGGCTTTAATTCTAAAATATTTTTAATATGCAGTGGGGGGATCACTAACACTGCCAACAGTGTACCTGTGCTGTGTATAATATAATAATATAAGCCATGTGGCAGCTGTGTTTGTGTGAGAGGATGGCTGCAGCTACACTGATAATACTGTTGTGTGCGTCCGAGTGTGACAACGCAGCGCGCAATATAAATCTCACAGCTCCCCCCTGTCTGTCACCCTGCGGTGGGAGGGACAGACTCCATGCCCCATAGCCCCCCCTGTCTGTCACCCTGAGGTGGGAGGGATAGACTCCGTGCCCCATAGCCCCCCTCGCTGTTTGTGTCACCCTGAGGTGGGAGGGACAGACTCTGTGCCCCATAGCCCCGCTCCTGTCTGAGTCAACGCTGAGGTGGGAACAGACTCCTGGTGCCCATACCCCTCCCTGTCTGTGTCACCCCTGCGGTGGAAGGGGACAGACTCCGTGCCCCATAGCGCCCTCTTTGTCTGTGTCACCCTGAGGTGGGAGGGACCAGACTCCGTGCCCCTCATGCCCCCTCCTGTCCTGTGTCACCCTGAGGTGGGAGGGACAGTCCTCCATTTGCCCACATGAGGCCGCCTCCTGTCTGTGCCACCCGTGCGGTGGGAGGGGCAGACTCCGTGCCCCATAGCCCTCCTGTCTGTGTCACCCTCTGAGTGTGGGAGGGAACAGTCTCCATGCCCATGGCCCCCTCCTGGTCTGTCAACGTGCGGGTGGGAGGGGGCAGACTCCGTGCCGCATAGCCCCCGCTCGCTGTCTGTGTCACCTGGGTGGGAGGGACAGCTCCCGTGCCCCATAGCCCCCTCCTGTCTGTGTCACCCTGCGGGGGGAGGGACAGACTCCGTGCCCCATTGCTCGCTTCTATTCTGAAGAAATTTGTTTTATTCTTTAAGACACCAGAAATACAATTCTTTTTTCAGATTGCTGTTGTAAGTGAAACAATACTCAGACTTCTCGCTTTCTGCCGGGAAAACATTTTGTCTCCGTAAATAAATTGCATCATTACTCAAATATTTGCTTGTACGGAAAGCGTATTTGATGTCTATTAACCACTAAGTACGCCTTCTATACCCAGAACTCACATGCAATTCCACATAAGGTGTTTGACTATTTTCTGATTTTGGGCATCTTCGTAATATTCTAAAATAGATCATTGTAGATAAGATAAGCAAATCAGTCAGTCGGAGAGATGCTAGACCCGGAACAGGTCTGCGTTTGAGTGGCCCTAACCCAATTAGATTTAGAGGGCCCACTTGTAACTCAAGAAACAACATACAAGGAGCACATCGCCGTGTGACATCGGTTGGGGCAAAGAAGCAGCTTATGTGGTACCGCCGCTTATGGGTTAAACATTGGAAAAGCGTTTCAACAGACAATAATCATCACCTTCTCCAAACCAACTGTGACTCTTTCGAAGCCTGAGCTAGAACAGGATTGACCATGCCCTGACGTGATCTAGAACATCTTATACGATACAATATGCTATAGAACTATAATTACTCCAATCTGATCTAGAACAGTGATCAAAACATCCTCGAAAGCATTATAGAACGACAAAGACACGACCCAATCTAGAACATCAAGAGTTTGTCTGCATTGGCTTAGAGCACCAACAGCGGTGTGTTGAGCTGATCTAGAACAACTATAGTTGCGTTCGGGTCTTATTTAGGAATAATGTGTGCTTAGACTTGTTCTAAAACATCATCTGTTGCCAAACCTCAATGTAGATGTTACTTTGTCAGAGTGAACCCTTGAGTGCCTAAACTCATGAGGTTGTCAGGATCTCCTCGCAGAAGAACAAGCGGTTCTTTTGTTAGCACAGTTGGACCCGTCTCGGAGACGGTTGGATTGATTGATAGAGTGTGCTTGGATGTTGGAATCCTGAGGCTCCTGTGGAGCTAAGTGTAGGCTGAGTGTGAACTCATTCATTGTAAGTATCCGCCGGTCCCTGCTACCTTCATCCTCTCCTCACAGCTCTTCATGAAGTTAACACGGAACCCTGAAGACTCTGAACATCTATGAAAGCCTGGTGAGTCCATCATTGCTGCATCTCATCTAAAGCCCATTATTTAAAACACATCCCCTAACCCCCTAACCGCTTGTTTCCACGTGTGCCCTGACGAAGCTGGGGGGGTACGGAGAAGAGAGCGGAGTTATTTACCCCTTTAAGGGGACATTAAGGGGGAGCTGGGTCTTCCCCAATATTTATGTCTCTGAAAAGTAAACTCACTAATCAATCCCATGCATCTTTAAATGATCTTACTGTGTTACACTCTACCACTTCTGCTGGGAGTCTGTTCCACGTATACAAGACCTTCTGAGGAAAGTAAAACTTCTTTATGTTACATGTAAGTTTTTAACTTCAACAGAATTTGGGTCAGAGAGGTTTCTTGTGTACAGAATCTGCTGCCCCTGTCAGTTCTTCTACCAACGCGTTACCAGAAGCAAGCTGAGACATTTAATTGTGAGCTCCCGTGGTAAGTAAGTGAGTGTGGGAGTTGACATCGAGTAAGATATATTAAATCCAATCCTCGGCACATAGGAATCTCGGCACGTATGGATTTATATACATGATTTATGTCACACAAACTTCAGAAGAAGCACGTCAACAAACGGTTTCCTATGTAGATCACGCAATCATTTACAGGTCTCCCACTAGATGGTCCACTGGAGAGGCATTATTTTTAGAGTGTCAGCTCTTTGGTCAAAATAAAGTCCTCTCCAAACACTATATATATATATATACTCGAGTAATATAATAACAAAGCCCCAATACTGTCAAAAAGGAGATATCTGAAATGTTTTTATCTCACACAGACAAGTATTTCAGATCCGCAACCCTCGGAGTGAGAAGCTCGTATCTGATTAAAGTGTCAGCTCCTGTGGTTGTGTAGTATTAGTATATATATATATATTTGACAACGCATACAGTAAGGATACAGTATATATTCACGGAATCATAGATTACCCTGATTTCCACCATGCAGTTACCGGTTACCAAACCCATGTTCAGAGTGTAAGCTCTTGGACCAAGTCCCTCACCTTGCTCTTGACCTCAGCGCTGAGTCCATAAGCCGGGCCCCTGTTGAAGTGAGCTGCTGACATCCTGATAGTTGGGTCTTTCCTCTGTCTCCTTTCCTCGCTCCCTTAGAAGATACTCCAAAAACTTTTCCTTCAACTTTTTAAATGTCTCATCCTCTGGGAGATGTGTGTCCAGATATGGGGATTCCCATTGGATGGTTGTTACCCAATCAGGAGGTGGCATTCCCTGTGATGTCAACGTGTTGGTATTAAAAAGTGAAATATATATATATTTATATAGAGACATATCAGGATTGTGTCAGATTTTCCAAGTTTGATTTTTTTGGGGAGGGGGGGGGTGATGATGGAAGAGGAAGAGTGAAAGGGAGGGGGGAGCGTGCTTAGAAATGAGGGAAAAAAGGAAGAGAAGGGCAGGGAGGGAGTTAGATGTGAAAAGGCAGGTGGGGAGTGCAGGGTGAGAGAGATCAGGAAGAGAGCGGGCAGTTATAAGAGAGGCAGACAGGGGGAGAGAAGGGTATAGAGGGGGCAGTTATAGGAGAGACAGACAGGTGGAGAGAAGGGCAGAGAGGGGGCAGTTATAGGAGAGATAGACTGGGGAGAGAAGGGTATAGAGGGGGCAGTTATAGGAGAGACAGACAGGTGGAGAGAAGGGCAGAGATGGGGCAATTATAGGAGAGACAGACAGTGGGAGTAAAGGGCAGAGAGGGGTAGTTATAGGAGAGACAGACAGTGGGAGTAAAGGGCAGAGAGGGGGCAGTTATATGAGAGACAGACAGGTGGAGAGAAGGGCAGATAGGGGCAGTTATAGGAGAGACAGACAGGGGGAGTGAAGGACAGAGATGGGGCAATTATAGGAGAGCAGCAGACAGGAGGAGAGAGGGGCAGTTATAGGAGAGACAGACGGGGAGTAAAGGGCAGAGGGGGGCAGTTATAGGAGACAGGAGGAGTGAAGGGCAGAGAATAGAGAGTTAAAGGAGAGAGCAGCAGGCCGGAGGGATAGACAAAGAGGAGTGGAAGTGAGGTGAGAGTTTAAGTGCTAGAATGAAAGTGCAGGAAAGTGATAGGGATTAGAGAAACACATAAACTGAGGAGGAAAGTTAGGCAAGTATAGGAAGCGGTAGATTTAAGGGAGAAAAGATAGAGAAGTCAGAGAAAAAAGTCAGTGAGGCGAGGGTGGGGAGAGGTAGAATGCAAGAGGAAAAAAATAGGAGAGAAGTGATAAAAACTACAAGGCTTGAGGTGGGGGGTAGGAGTCAGAGGGATTGAGGCAAAGATAATAAGATGAAAATGAATGAAGGGTGGGGAGGAGGGCCTATAGTGAGGTTGAAGGGAGAGATAAAGAGACTATAAGGAGACGTTAAGGGTAAGGTGGTGCAGCAGAAAGGTGTGGAGAGAGGGCAAGGCTTCCTTATTGCATGGGTGCAGGAACCAGTTGAGAGGATTAGGGGTACAAATCACCCCGAGAGTGACGTTACATTTACATCTCCACCAAGATATTGGGGGTTTCTGCGCCCATGAGCAGTGGAAAAATAATTTCTAATTTGTCAAAACCAATTGGACCATCCAGCTCTGTTACCCCTGTCCATGCGCTGTTACTGTATATATCTGTCTGTACTTATAAGGACAGCGTATGTCTGGAATTCCCTGTCCGCCTATATTATATACATCGTTATTTATTTAACTTAGTGAAGTGCTAAGAGATCACAGCCAAATCTACAGAGCTTCCAGCACCTTATTGCAGCAACTCATCTTTTACAGTACCCCGGCCCCTGAGTGCCTTATTACCCCTGTAACATCTTTTTACAGTAAACCGGCCCCTGAGTGCCTTATTACCCCTGTAACATCTTATCAGTAACCCGGCCCTGAGTGCCTTATTACCCCTGTAACATCTTATTACAGTAACCCGGCCCCCGAGTGCCTTATTCCCCCTTAACATCTTATTACAGTAACCCGGACCCTGAGTTTTATCCTGTAACATCTTGTATCAATACATCAGCTCTGCCGTTCGGCCGTTCGGTATTATAGGATATGTCAAGTAGCAGTCTGATTGTGTGTAGTATTGTATTTCTCTCTTGGCTCACTTATATCTTCCCTTCATCCCACTCCTTATAAGTCCGTCTCCGGGAATCTCAGAGTTTTTACACTTAAATAAATCTGGTAGCTGTGCTTGAAGAGCAGGAGCTAAGAGAGAGAACCTGGCAACGAGCCGCGGGGAGGGAGGGAGAGAGAGAAATACAGAGCAAGATAAATTCCTCTCTTTAAACCTACTTTTGTAAACAGATGAATGCGCCACGGCTTCAGTCTTTATATGGAGCTGAGGGTCACCAAACCAAAATTTGGCGCACGCACCATTTCACTGAAATCTCTGCCACGAAAATTCTCACCCAAGGAGCTGACAATCAACTTTGTAAAAACTACAACAAAACTTTATGTGACTGACGCTTATACCGTTTTTTTCCATGTCCGGAATCTCATTGCATGGTACAGACACCTGTTCAGGTTTCAAACCAGGTAAGGGCCCCTCTGTGGTCGTGCCAAGGCCATTTTGGTGAATCAGTTCTTTTCATATTAATAGTGGGGCCGGATCCACCGGCAGGCCCTGTGTGGCAAGCATTGCCATCATGCTCTAGATTTTGAATCCAGTTACCCCATAATAAAAAATGCACAAGAGTAACGTAACAGAGGTTCCAGAGACCTTATAATAATACTGGAATCTTATTAAAGTAGCCCTGTTCCTAAGTGTCCTTTTACCTTTTACCATCATGTGTTACCTGAGACCCTGAGTGCCTTATTACCCCGTAACATCTTTCTAGAGTAACCAACCTCCCGAGTGCCTTATTACCCCTGTAACATCTTATTACAGTACCCCGGCCCCTGAGTGCCTTATTACCCCTGTAACTTCTTATTACAGTAACCCGGCCCCTGAGTGCCTTATTACCCCCCTGTAACATCTTATACAGTAACCCGGCCCCTGAGGTGCCTTATTACCCCCGAACATCTTATTACAGTAACCGGCCCTGAAGTGCCTTATTACCCGGTAACATCTTATTAAGCAGTAACCCGGCCTGAGGTGCTTATTACCTGCGCGTAACATCCTTATTACAGTAACACCGGCCCGCTGAGTGGCCTTATTACCCCTGTAACATCTTAAATTACAGTAACCGGCCCTGAGTGCCGTATTACCCTGTAACATCTTATTACAGTAACCCGGCCCCTGAGTGCCTTATTACCCCCTGTAACATCTTATTACAGTACCCGGCCCCTGAGGTATACAGTTCTGCTTTTATTTCAGTTATCTTCGTTTTTCAATGTAAAATATTATTACAGTATTCAGTAAACAATATGTACAATTCCAGGTATATACAAAAAGAAATCGTAGCTGGGAAGTCACCGAAGTTCTCGCGTTCTCAGCGTTTCTCTCATGTGGTTATGTGACATTGTCGCCAACGGGGGACTAATTTTCTTTTTGCGTACATATTCACAGCCGTTAATTTTACTTTTGCAATATTTTCCCTCGCCCCACCATACAAGAAAGAGTTATCGTGTTCTTTCAAGTTGCCCCACTAAAGATGGCGCCTGCTTACTGTAGAGATTCATGAAAATGAATGGATGACCTATCGCTCTTTTAAATCATGGATACTCTTCACCAGAGGTGGGGACCCCAACATTTAAAACCATTATATATGCCTGGTTGTGCATAAACCCAGTTCCTACTGTATTGTGAGTACTGGTTAGCAAGAAAAAGTATTGCATTGTCTTCCAGGCTGAATATTTCACAAGTTTTGGATCAAGAGATTTTCTGAACAATTGCCTTTGTGTCTTTCAAAAGTTTTGTTTTCACCCTCAGGGTGCAGAATCCCCATTTAGAAACTATGAGCCTTGACCTGCCTACCCCCCCAGTACAGGAGGAAGGGGGCATCTGATCTCTTCCGCTTTATAACCAATTATATACTGGTATTTATAGCCCCAAGCCCGAATTCCAAATTAATTCCAATTGTGTAAGAATTCATTCAGCGTGTCATGTGTTGCTATGGATTTGTATACATTTTTTCTAGCTATAACTGTATAGTCGCCAGGGATTTCTTGAGGTAACACGAAGGAGAATATTACAAAAGTAAAATTAACGGCTGTGAATATTTATGCAAAAAGAAAATTGGTTTTGCGGATGTAAAAAGAGTGGTGGGGAGAAACTCGGAATATTTCCGAGAAGGACTATAACGGTCCTAGAGGAAGCTAGTCTTTTCTGGAAGGAAGCGAAGGGTCTGTACCCCCTTTCTATGTGAGACTCGACCCCTTCAAGTCTAACTTTGACCTAGACTGGGGCAAGTTAGTTTTTATTTTATTTTTTCTGGCTTTAACTTGCATTGCGGTTGATCTAATGCCGCAGTCAGGCCATATCCAATGAATCGTAAAATAATAACATGTTCTGGCCTAGGACAGTAGCCCCTCTGCCGCAAAACAGGGGGCAGATAGCCCTATTGGGTGATCAGGATCCCAATTGGCCGATTATGAGGCAGCCCATAACTCCATGGTGTGTTTTCTTAGGAGGGATAGTCCCTCTTTCGGCTTCAGACCCCCCCGTCCGTCCGTCTTTCCTCCACCTGATGCCCCTCTTTTGCGTTATCTCAAAATGTTTGCCCGGTATGAGGGTATCACAGAGCTCTACAATAAATTATACAGCAACAGCAGGAATGGGTCACAAAGTAACATAAAAAGTCTTGGCAAAGCCCTGCTCCTACCCCCCAAGACAAAGGTGTCCCACTTTGGCCATTTTAAATGTTGGCGTGTATGCGTGCTAACAATGGCGGACCATCTCTGTAGCTGGACTGGAAACGGCGGAGGTAGGTGCGGTAGGTAGGTTCAATTAAATATATATATAAATTAGGGGCAAAAGAAGAAGGTTCTGGTCCTGAGGTTCTCTCCTTTCTCCCCAACCAATCAACAACAATCAGCGACTTAATAATAGGAATAATAGGAGGATTCAGATCCTGAGGACAGGAAGTCAAGATGGACAGGAAGTCAAGATGGCTGCTCCCATAGAATATGCGCAAAGTGATTTTATAACATTATTATTATTATAATTCCCCCAATTAAGTTATTCCTCTCATTTTTTGACACTTCGTCAAAACCCAAGACCATGATCTTAATTATCCAACTGCAATCATCTTCTAAAAGCCCTGAAATGCCTGACTCACTCAGACTGCCCCCTCAACTTAAATTAACCCTTAAATATCCCTTCACGAAGATTTTTGTGACTTTGCTAACGGTGGCAACCAAATGGTTCCAATAACGGTGCTCGTGAATTGTCAGGAGGTAACACGATTCAAAAAATTGATTCATGGGATGGTTACTATAGTAAGGGACACTTTTATTCTGCGTGCGGGGATCCCGACAAATGATGTCATAGGGTCTGACATTCCACCCTTTGTCTGTCAGACACAGAAATTCCCAGTGAGTGAGCCTAGGGACTGCGCGTGTAATGGAGGGGGGGGTGAGCCTTTCATAAAGGGTGACAGCTTTTCCTAAAATAGTCATAATAAAGCCCCACATAGCAGCGAGTACAATGTAAGAAGCGCAGAGACTCTGTTCATCATCACCGTGCAATTTAAACACTGAAACAGGCGCTCGTTCAGATCGGGGTAGGGAGGGAGGGGATACCAGACAGTGGAAGGAGGGCAGGCACCAGGAGGAGATGGAGAAGCGGGCACGGTGTTTCTAAATGCACATGGGACGGGACATTTCACACTGATCCCGCGGATTAACAGGACCGTGCCGTGTATCAGAGGACAAACAGGACATTCATACTCATCCCATAGATTAATAGGATTGTACATTGTGTGCCCCCTGCAGGGACAGAGACGGGGGTATCTCCAGCCAGCAGGCCACCTGCGCAGGGTCAAGGGGAATTGGGCTAAACATGTTATTACAGGCTATTGATCGGGTGGTCGAGGGGCAATTTATGAATGGGTAGAACTGCTAGGAAATAGTTGGTCCCAATACCTAATGTTTAAGGACAGCTATGCCAATGGTGAGGAGTTAAGAAGGAATGGTTCCGCTGGCAGCCCTTGGGAATAGGTGTTTTAGGAAGGGGGTTCTACTTCTAGGTGTTAAGAACCAGGTTGGTCCACAGCCTTACCCAACGCAGCTACAGAACGCGTCACGTCCATACACCCCAGCAGGTCTATATATGTGTGCTGAGTACGACCTTATCAAAGGTGTAGCATGTTCGGCAGCAGATCCAGTTTTCATTGCCTATGGGCAGCTCCCTACCTGTTCTTAAAATAGAGACGTCCATGACCTGCAAGGGCCGAAGAGCTACCCGTCTTACTGGGAAATATTCTCCAAGATTCCATGAATGAATTACGGGACTTTATTAAAGGGACGCTCCATGCTCATAAGCAAAAAGTGCTCCCATTAACTTATGAAAACAGGGCCATGGAGGGGGCCGTGAACTGCAACACAGTCTATATATTCCCTTGACTTTCCTTTTACTCACCAAAGAGTTTATCTAACCAATTATTTTTATAAAAATCCAGGCTGTGGGACTTTTGTTCCCAATCGTTTCCGTAGCGATGACATCAGACTTACCAGTCTGTAGTTAGGTGCGATTGAAGAGATTCCCATATGGTCTAGCGGTTAGGATTCCTGGTTTTCACCCAGGCGGCCCGGGTTCGACTCCCGGTATGGGAAGTAATGATTTTAAAATTTAAACAAGTAAATTTTAAGACAATAACAACATGAAAGAAACAATATAAACGTTTTTTTACATTTAATGTCAGGAATTTTACTTTACAGAGAGTGTGGCGGATAGATAGAACAGCCTCCCAGCAGAAGTGGTAGAGTTTAATACAGTGAGAGCTAGGCATACGGCTCCTGAATCTAAGGCTAGACCGACGACTGATTAGGGCCTGAGTCTTTACATCGGGGAAAAGGGGCGACTAGATGGCAGGATGGGGCAGATAATAGGAAGGGAATGTATTCTCGCATTCACAGGAATCTCCAGCCAAGTTCAGATATTGGCGGAATCGTGAAAAATATAAATTCAGTATGGGAATCAAAAGCACCAGGGACTCATAAAAGACTGCACAAGATATAAAAACCAAAGCAGAAATCCATCCGAAGCCGGTTTAGAACGGCACGGGGATCCCGGACATGTTAGCAGATCTCAAAGCACAAATCCTATAGAACAAATCTAAATTATTTGGGGTCAGTTTTACAATCCAAGCTCAGACACTAATAAAAAAAAAATAACATATATATTATTTTATCTAATAAAACTTTTATTGCTGAATCTGGTAACATGATGTCAGTCCTTGTTATTACCGCCAAACCGATACAGATATGACAACCGAGTACAAGGAAGAGATTTTATTCCACAAATAGAGTTCAAGCAATCACAGGGAAAGTTTTTTTTTTTTTAGAAACGGGGGCCCCGGTACCCCACACATGGAGAATTACAACAAGGCACTTGTGACTCTCTCACTTTCAATGCGTTCCGCTATTCAGTGATGTTTTCAAATTAACATTTCTCCATTCCAGGTTCACTGATTTTGGGAAGAGTTCCAGGGGGGTCCGACGAGACCCCTCCACAAATATCGGAGCACAGACAGGGTAGTGAGTCTGTAGGGGACATTAAACGGTCCCTTTAAGGCAAATGGTAAAAAGGGGTTGAGTTAATGTAAACATATTTATTAAGGCTCAGAGCTAAAAAGTTGCCTTGTGGGAGGAGCTTGTGTAAGTGGGAGGGGCTTCTTCAGAATACGTCCATTAATCCTTTTAGCGGTCTTATCCTTGGCAAATGGTTTTTGCGGATACTGCCTGCCATAAAGCGGGGCTAAGCCTCACAATGTAGTCCACAGTACAGAAGTTTTAACTGAGCCTTTCTTTTTAAATGGTTCGGACCAACCCCATAAAAAGGAAACATGGCTGGCACGCTGTAGAAGTCCGTTCCATTTCAGTCGGCATGGTTTCTCTTTGGCTTTCCCCCAGGCTTGCCTTGCACAACACGGTAAAAGCCACGTACGATCTTGTACATCCAGAAGACATTAAGGATGTCCAGAATGACGCACGACACAATCCACGCCACCTGCGGCCCAATGCCCAGCCTGACAAAGCCCTCCGTGCCAAAGGTGGCAAAGACTTGAGCGTAATAGCTGGGAATCACAGCGATCCGCACCACGAAAAACACAGCAGCCATGGCGAAGCCGTTCACCAAGACGGCCCACGAGGAACGTGGCACCCCCGTGACGTCAAAGAACCACCTGTGAAGCAGAACATTCACTGTTACCTGTTTCACTTAGAACCTCTCAGATATAATGACAAGAAAACTGTTCAGAGAGATAGACTACATTATACCCCATAACTCAATATATTTACAAAGAGTTTGGAGATAGAAAAGAAGCGACAATAAATCGTCTTCCATTGTTTCTAACTCTGAAGGCCCCAGCTAGTCTTGGAGACGCCTGATGCCCCACTGAACAAGTTGGAGTGAAGGTCCTAGTAGAGAGAGAGAGAAGCGGACGCGGATGTTCTAATCACCTCTGGTTTACAAATGGTGTTGAGAGCTCCGAAATCAGGCGGAAATTGGCAAAATATGGCAGAACCCCACGATTCTGTGAAGGAATAGATCGTTAGTACGAGTTCGGAACAGAATATCACACAACAATATCATTGCATTATAATTGGGGAACCAGTGGAGGAACGGAATATATTGCGGATGGGAGGATCCTTTGGCCCACAAGACTGCAGATACTGAACGTGGAGATCAGAACCACAGGATTCAGAATGCTTTGTAGATACAGAGCGGACGGAGTCTTCGGTTGATACCTTTTATTGGACTAGTATAGAAAAAGATGTAAAGTTGCACAGGTATTTGGGACTTCAGAGGTCTCTTCTTTAGATCTCCGAAGTCGCGAAAGCTTCCGTAAATTATTATCCATGTCGGCCCAATACAAAGATACAGAGATTGACTAAAAGCTCTATCATGTTTTGGATTAATAGCACTATATACAGAGACTTCCTAGGTGGAATCCGTAAATGTTGCCTAGATTTATATTCATACACGAAAATACAGAGAAAGATCGTGAATTCCTATCATTGGATAGAAGGTTCCTCTGTTTAGTTTTTTCATATGGACAACACTGTACCCAAAATGTTTAGAAATTGATTTTTTTTTCTCTGTCTACATGGAAGAACGTGACCTGTAGAAGAAACCTATTTAATTTTGAATCTTTTTCTATATTGACCCAACAAGAGAAATCATCTTGGACTGAGTCCATACTCTCTTAGGTCTATATGGCGATACCTATACAAGAAAAATCAGAAATAAGGACGAAAGAGGTGATCTTGTCACTGTTGGACTGCAGGGTGAAGGACCCACAGATACAAAGGAAAAGAGAATGAGACAGAGATGGAGAGAGAGAACAGGGGAACTGCAAGTCCCAGATAGTCCCGCCAGTCCGGACTTACCAGCACGTATCCGTACGCGTAGAGCACCGCCAAGTGGTGGCACACTATATACGGATCTCTCAGAACTTTCCAGAAACGGGCCAGAAGCAGCAAGTCTGAAATAATAACGGGGTGTCCTCATATATATAGCTTAATACACATATATAATATATATTTAGGAGCTTTGGAGTGTAATTGGTCCTACTTTCCTATTCCTGTATTGTTACTGTATATACAATGTAACCGTATAAGGTTAGTTAAAAGGAGACTTTGTATATAAAGAATTATTATTATTATTATTACTTTGTATGTATAGAGCACCAGCAGGTCCCCACAATGAAATAAAATAGAAAGGGATAATAAAATAAAATAGAAAGGGGTAATAATGTAGGTTTCGGGAGGAGAGGGGTTATTTGGAAAGTGTTTAACGATGATTTTTTCAACGCTGGATTTTCCAGGTGAAGTTCTAAGAAACGAGAGATAATGTTATAGAATAATATCTTAAGACACCAGGACTATTTAAAAATTAGGATACTATGCTACCCTTAGCATACCTTTAATATATATGTGTACTGTGCAAAAGTTCTAGGCAGGTGCTGTAAAGTAAGAACGCGTTCAAAAATAACATGCCGAATAGATTGTTTTAGGCAAATTGAGCAAACAGAAGAAAAATTTGTCGTGACCACCCTTTGCCTTCAAAGTAGCATCAATTCTTCTAGGACAACTTGCACGCAGTTTATAAGGAACTCGGCAGGTTGTTCCAGACATCTTGGAGAACTAACCGTGGTTCTTCCGTGGATTCAGGAACCTCAGTTGCCTCTCGCTTCATGTAATCCCAGACAAGCTCAATGATGTTGAGATCGGGGCCAAACCATCGCTTCCAGGACTCCTTGTTCTTCTTCACACTGAAGATAAGTATCAGCCTGTACTTCTCTGCATTGAGGAGACCATTAATTCTGACCAAAGCCCCAGCTCCGTTTGCAGAACTGTAGCCCCAAGCTTGCAAGGAACCTCCACTGTGCGGCACTGCTGCCTGCAAACACTAGTTCTTGTACCTCTCTCCAGCCCTTCAGCAAGCAAGGCTTCCGCAAGCAAAATGCCTTCCTGCAGCCAAAGTGCCTCCGCAAGGCAAAGTGGCCTTCTGCTTACAGCCCAAATGTTTCAATTTTCCTTGGCCGACCACTGCGTCTACAAGTCCCTCAACATTGTGCGTTTCCTTGTGCTTCTTCTTCTAAAGAGCACATTGTGAACTGTAAGACACGTGCTGTCGCAGCGTGACTCCTTGTGGCTTGTTTGCTGTGCTCAGTCTGCGTGTTTGACTTTTGACATTTAACTGTCTCCAGCATTCCCATCAGCCTAGTTAGTAGTTTGGATTATCCTGCCCCAGTCCCTATACCACATCTGTATTCTGTTAATTGATTTTGCTTCAACCTACATCATTAAATTTTTAATGATCCTGGACTTTCTGCACCTTACCTAGAAAAAATGATGCTGTTCGGAGCCAAAGGGTATAGTCATTACCAAATATGATGTTACATTTTTCTTCAACTTCACTCAATATGCATTTTGATAAATTATAAAAATATACTATTATCATGTCTAGTTTTAAAGAATTTCTATATGTTACCGCCATTTATATATATACTATATATAGTAGAGTTTTCCCAGTATGTATATATGTACTATTATATATACTATATATATATATATATTAGAAGTTTTCCCAGTATGTACTGGGATGTTATTTTGTGGAATGATGAGTCGGCACCAAAAAAACTTCTCAATTTTACTTGGTAACTTTTACTTTTTCATAAAGCATCTATAAGTATCTATAAAAATGTAAGCATAGCCATTGTTGTAGTCAAAACCTTTTTCACTTGGTATTTATTCATGTTTCAAATAATTACCATGCGTGGTTCTAACCACTACACACACATTATATATATATATATATACACACATTTATATATATACTATAGATATATATATATGAATAACCACACACGTTAAAATGATTATTATTGATGAATAATATGTCTCGGGCGTTATAGTGCTATACACAATCTATATTGCTGAGCAGTATTACCATAAATAAGATATCCACATGTGATTGCAACATTCAGTTTCACCTGGAATGGGTCCCCCCTAAAACGAGAATATATGTGTTAGGGATTTATTTAACGTAAGAGGATGGGGCATAAAACAGAAGATGGGAGGTAAGTAAGAGGTAGAGGAAGACGGATAGCTTAAATCACCTTCTTATTGGGAAGGGGGCGCCAGTGAGCGGGGTGGCAAAAGCAGCAATCGAGCGTGTTTCCGGGCTGACATATTTCTTAGTAAAAGCGGGTGAAAACTTTCAAAAACTTCTGTGTTTTTGGCCGGAGTATTTGGGAGCTACAGCCCGAAAAAGTTATAAATAAATTAATTTTTTAAATTAAATATATCACTATGTACCGACTCGTAGCCATAGGCGCTGGGTTTGGTCCGACAAAGTCTACTGATATGAATTCCTCCTCCAATTTTAATCAACGCCCAATGCAGAAATTTGGGTTAATTCCAACCATGCGCAATTACCATATTTTACTGGGAGGCAAATGTCTGGTGATTTCATATGCCCTCATCTCGTCTATTACACCATGTTGGTAACCGTCTGGGGCAATAAGAAACCTTGTGGGTTTAATTGGAGCGACAAACACAGACAGGCTAAGGTTCTAGAATGTATGGTCAGGAAACCTTTTGAAGGGTACGGGGTGATAAATTTTTTTTATTAGAGTTAAAACAAAGTGTTCTGTCCCTTTAAAGATCAAAGGTTTGCCGCATGTTTCATCCTCTCCAAGGCTTTTCTTTTGTTTCTACATTAAAATGATATGTCAGCTGTGACCGGGAAGGGGTTAATATGTCCCGCGTACACAAAGCCGTATACACGGCTGAGTCATGCTTTGGAACAGCAGATTACCGGCATCGTAAGATATTATCGAAGGGGAAATGAGGAACGAAAAAAAAACGCTGTCAAAGTTTCCCCTAAAATACATAAACAATAAGGAAGAATAAAAAGCAGGAAGAAATGGCAGCTCTGCATTCATCATACAGCCCGATATAATCTAATTATTATATTATATCGGGCAGGTGGGAAGGCATCAGTCCTCTCCCACAGCCGATCTGATTCAAAGATTTTGGACACAGGTCAGAAACCCTTTTCAGTTTTTACTTGCAGTTCCACATGCCGCCACTGGGGGGTGTCTTGCATAAAAAGAACATCAGGCTGCATTTACTCTGCAACTAGATCATTTCTGAGCTCCTTTCCGTGGTGTCCCTTTTGAAAAATGTTTGTTGGGGGTTTATTGGGGTGTCCACTGCTGTGACTGCTAGGAGTTCCAAAACTGATAAGCGCTCGGAAGGCAGGAGATACCCATCTGGTATTGTTTAAGTGTAGCCGCTGTAGTGTGTGCTGCCTGCTGCCAGGGTATGAGTTAAGTCTTAACACATGAGTTGTGACAGGGGAGGAGTGGGCAGATTAATACACTTCATGTGACAAAGGACATTATTATATCAGGCATAAGAGAGGCTTTGTACGAGATCAGATAAAGAACTATTTGTGGGATCACCACAGCAGAAAGCTGCAGATTGGAGGAGCAGTGACAGCTTCTTGTGTATGTTGTGTATTGTGATTATTGTATGCCCCCCAGCATTTCCGGTGTCCAGACTTCCGTCGATTTTTCAACTCATTGGGCTGGTCAGAGGAGGTCAGACTGCACCCAACTGCCCGCAAAAGTGAGATAATGGGGCAGCTACTCCAGATAGTGTCTGAAAGCTGGGACTGTCCCACGAAAACTGGTGCTGTTGGGAGGTATGGATTAGAGAAGCAGCGACAGCTAAAGGGACAGCTCCATAAGCAAAGCGATGTGTGCAAGCAAGAGAGAGGGTGCTTATGGAGGACATTGCGGTGGAGAAGACATGCAGAAAGGTCACTGCTGGACAGATGTCTACATGACATTTAACGCCAAGCTCTTTAAATAGCAGAGACAGCGCCAAACCCCCAAATGTTATAATTTATATATATAGGAATACAGGAGGCTGCAGAGCCGCGTGTGAGGGCCGAGCCTGGACAGCTTTGTAACGCAGACAGAATCATTCATAAAACCATGCAGTGACCCAGCAGATACCTCAGATACTTACCATATGGGGTCAGAGTTCACAGCTTCATCAAACGCCAAAATGTATAGGCAGAAAGACCCCACTATCAATGCGTGGACTGTGGAGACACACCTGTCAAAAACAGACTTATTACGGGTACAATACTTACTCACATACAGGACTACAGGGGTAATAACGCACTCAGGGGCCGGGTTACTGTAATAAAATGTAATAGGGGTAATAAGGCACTCAGGAGCCGGGTTACTGTAATAAGATGT
>VKOC01008862.1:0-15874 GCA_009364415.1 Spea multiplicata | reverse complement strand
GAGACGGAAGTGAGAGACCAGCCGACAGTGAGGGGAATTCAGGTCCCCTGCAGCGTTGCGGGGGATCTGGATTCCGGTGTTATAATCCGATCTCTGTTTGAGATCGGATTTTTATAAGGAGAGGAGTTTTTCCAGAGCATTTGCTCGGGAAAAAACCTTTTTAAATAGATAAAAATCGATTCGATTAATCAATGATGAAATTCGTTGCCAGCGATTTTCATAATCAATTATTATCGATTTTATCGATTAGTTGTTTCAGCCCTAGTTCTCATGGATATCAAACAATTGGAAAGACAACAAGTTGTATCCAATTTTTTTTTTAAATGTTAAATTTATGTAAGGTACATTTATTGGCACCACCTTGAATTCATATAAAAAAGTATATTTAAAAACAAATACATCAAAATCAACACAAAAATGGTTTACCAACTATAAAGTCAAGGTCCTACCATGGCCATCCCAGTGCCCTGACTTTCATAGAAAACATGTGGGGTGAACTGAAGAGGAGAGATTTGGTATAAAGGAATGATCTCAGATTCATTGTCATATTCTCCAACCTCATCATAGGAGACTAAGAGCTGTTATCTGGACAAAGGACGGTAGCACAACGTTTTTTACTAAAAAGGTGCTAATAATTGTGCCACACGTATATTTAACTTTCTTTTTTTTCCATAAACCTGTGTTGTGTTTGGAATTGTTTGATATTCATGAGAGCAGAGTATTTTTGTGACAAAAAGATCAAAGGGTTAAACAATAGACACTTTTTCACATCCTTCTTTGCTCATATTTACCAAAGGTAAGGGTAAATCATCTACATGAAAAGCCTATAAACTAATTTGTTCTTCAATGTTTGCCATTCCCTGAAAACATATCACACTACATAGATAATTTAAAGAATGTCAGAAGTATACTTACAGATTCTATAATAACGGAATCAGGCGTCCTGCCTGTAAACACGAAACGCAGATCCTTCGCTGCTCTTACAAGAGCTCCTTCATCTGTAAGCATAAGTCAAGTTAAATGCTGGATATTATTTCACAGCCCTACTTACTAACTAATCCAGTTTCCTACTTTGGAAACATGGAGTCTAATCAATGTTGATATCTTTTATTGGGCTAACATAGAAAAAGATTTACAGATTTGCAAATTTAGGACCTAAATCGGAAATCTTTTTTTCTTATTCTGGGAACACAAAACTTTTGAACATATATTAAAGGTAGTTTGGCAGAGCTAAATGTCTTTTTCTTAACTTTAGTTAAATAGTTAAGAATTTCCAGGTCGATACATGAAACTGCGCAGTTACTCCTAACAAGATATAAGTAAAAGGTGTTTCAGCCCCACGGGGAGCCTACGGCATGCATTACTGGAGCATAGCGCTAAAACCGACTCAAGAATTCAAAGATTTTCATTTTCTACATTAATAAACTTTGTACTCGTATATATACCCACTATAAAAAGTAACCTTTTGGTTCAGAGCATAACGCAAGTGATTTATTTGCATCTTTTGCCTATTATTATGCACTTACTATATTTTATCTGTTTATAATGATTTAACGTCCTCATTGTATAATTTATACTTTAATTATTAGCACCTAAATAATCACTTGCTCTTGATGTGTTAGCTTTTGCGTAAGTGAAACCCACAAAGTGTACTGGGCTGATGAATTCAAATATTCTCTAATAGAGGGTTGCTTTTTGGTCCAGTATTTGTATTGCAATACCCCTGTCTATAGGTTCCTTTCATTGACCAAAACTGCATTTCTATTATGTAGGCCACGGAACGCTGATATAGCTAACATAAAATGTATTCTGCCATTTCTAAAGGCTGGCAATGCTGCCACATTTCTTTTCCTTGGGGAACAAACTTTATTGATTGAGCTTTGTTAAATCCACTCGCTAAAAAAAAGGAAAAATCAATGATAACAGGCAATTAACAGATTCTTCTCCATGAATGAATCCTGCCAAACCAAGTATTATTTTACATGATATAGACTTCTGGCTTTTTTAGATCTAAGCAATGAGAGAAGGGACATCTTCTGTAAACGGCATGGCAATAGGAAAAAAGTATATTTATTTAGTGTAATTAATCAAATTGCATGGAAACGACATGATTCATAAATCTAAAAAGGATAACGTTTGCACAAATAAAGCGGTTAACATTCTACACTATTGTCAAATCTCGCCCCAGTCTCAGTTGGTACTGACACAGAAGGTTTGCAATTTTTTCATAAAGACTTAGAAAGCCCAAAGTATCTCTACTACATCCTTTTATAGGTTACAACCTATAGCCAGTGGCGTAACTACAGGTGTCGCAACTGCGATGGTGCCCGGACGACCCCCGAGACCACTTACTCCCCTCTCCTTATACTGGTTAAAAGGGCTCTTCCGACCTGGACCAAGCTGGAAGGGTCCTTTGCTGCGGACCAGGCGCTGCAGGAGAGGTAATGAGGTGTGGGAGGGAGGGGTATGTCTATGTAAAGGTGTGAAGGCATGGATGTCTGTGTGTAAGTGTGTGTGCATATATGTGTAAGTTGTGTGCGATGAGGGTGTATTAGAATGAGTGCGTGTGAGCAGAGAGTGTGTGTTTGCAAGACTAAATTAGTGTTAGCGTGTATGTTGGTGGGGGGCAAAGGTGGCACATTCTGATTGGTGAGGTTGAGGGCCCTGAAGCAATTTTTGCACCAGGCCCTGTGGTTTGTAGTTACACCCCAGCCTACAGCTCTGTTCCTTACTTTTACATGCGTGGGATAGACATGAAGCTATTCTAGATCTGAGACGAAACCAAGGAATGATTAGGGAAAAACAGACAGACTGGATGGACTGAGTTTCTTATCTGTTGGTAAATTCTATGTTAGTTGTCTATAAGCCTAAGAGCCGGTAAAAAGCCCATGGAAATATTTTGAAATAGCTGAAGTAATAGTGAACATAAAACAATACACAGCAACATATTTACTGAAGGAAAAACATGTGCATTGTAATTTTTCCTGAAGTTAATCCGTTAATAAAATAACAACATGTTCCAGGTGCCGTTTATTCTTACAACCACCATAAAAACTCTGCCAGGCAGAACCGGTTAATGGAGGATTAAGCCGACGGTACCAGTTTCCCCAACACTGCCGCCGGCCTAGTCAACAAGGAAAGGCTTCAGCGACACACACGAACTTTCACTTTTCTGGTTAATTAGAAGATTTTAATCTAGAAGAAACGGCAGTGTAATTGATGAACCAAACACAGGGCGATTAATATACTCATTGTATATTCATTGTATAGTCACTTCTTAAATCAATAGATGGCAATCGTTACTTTTGTAGTTGGGAAACAAGCTCCTTACCAGGAGAGGATGCCTGATAAACAATCTGATCTTCGACGCGTTCAGGCACGGCAGTGTGACATATCGCCATCATTGTGAGAAACTCGCATATCACCGGTGCGGTGGGCTAAAACAGCAAAGAAAATTCTATCAGAAACACGTTCGTGCATTAAAGAGTACGTGCATACAGCTTATTGGCCATCTAACATGAAAAGGGATAAATGGATTTAGTATACTGGATATATTTTACACGGCTCATTGTTTTAGTAAGCGCTAAGCATTAATTGCAAACGTTTTGTCTCTTGGAGCCCAACCAAACCGTACACCTTTCGAACAAACTGATACGCAACGTCCGATGGCGTTGGTTGAGCTGATCACTGGTATTTCTTTTTGGTTTTCAAAACTTTGCCGCATTTGATAACTGGAAGATCTTGGCAGGTGGTTTCTCACCCATCTTTGGTTTTTTTGGGTGGAAACATCTGCATAAAAGTTCTGCATAAAGAAACTCCAAATATTTGGGTAACTAGTAATGTAAGCCTCGACACAAACTGTGGTAATTTGACATAAGCTGAATAATATAATGTTGAAATAACAGCATCATTTTATCTTTCAAACAAAATGCATTATATTCATTATATTCATGCTTTATATTTAACATTATAAACTCAGATTTTGGCACAGAGTAAATTCTCTTTTTACCAAAGACAAAATTGGAATTAGAAAGGGACACTGCTATGATTTCCCCACAATTCTTGTTAAATTCTACTGAAGTAGAAACAAACACACTTATGTATATCACACCGTGGAAAGCGGTACATAATCCAAATTGACATAACAAAATTAGAAGCTAGAAATATTAAGAGGACTTCACATTTTATGATAGGTTAGGAAGGCTGCCATTCTTAACAATTGTTAACAGGCCTTCTCATGTCAGCTTTAATCACTTTACCCAGTACCGTCACCTTATTGATTAAGTGGTATATCTAATTATGTGTTGTATTCCTCGGATGCCATGAACAGTCCTGCGAGCCAAGCCCTTGGCCCGAGGCCTGCTTTATAACATTTAATTATACTGTTCCCACAAACATCAGATGTCTCTGGGGGCTCAAGTTAATTTGTATCAGGCAGGCATTCTTTACCGAACCTCTGGCGTACACCTGTACCACGCGTACCAAAATGATATAAGTATTATAAATACTAATAAACGCAGCTCAGAGGGCCTGGCTTTCAGACATCAGGTTAAACTCCTAACACCCCGTTAAACATACATCATGTCACCGTTTGAAATACAAGTCACATTGGCCATTTAAAAAACACAAATAAAAGAGTGCTTATCCTTGTGTTGCGTCACATAATCCCACATTACTAGAGCTTATATAGACTAAATCATAGATTTAACATGCAAGGCTAAAATAAGTAACTAATTGAAGGGTTTGGGATGGAGCGCTACTTACATGATTGTTTTCAAGATTTTCTAGCAAAGATTGATCATGGAAACCTCTGCTCTCTTCCTTTTGCACATCGTGCCTAAAGGAGTAAGGAAAAACACTTTGGGAACCAAGTTGGTGCATTAGGGGGAAAAACCTTCGCTCAAGTCAAGGCATTACCGCGACCATATCAATTGGAAATTGTAAATATGCATAAAACATGGTCTTTTGCCGTAGAATAAGAAAAATAAATAGTTAAGTACAGCTTTCACGTTCTGTATTTTGAATTGTGCGGCAGATCAATGTTCCGGCACAGATGTCTGCGGCCAGCCAGATGGATGTGAACTACAAGGGCCATCACGCCACGGCTGTCAGAGCTGTCCACAAAGACATTACACTTTACCTGAGCAATGCGAACATTTCAAAGACTTGTAATGAAATGGGAAACTTGGACAGCGCTATTCCAGGAAATCTACGGACCGGCTTTACTACATCTACAATGTAATTGATTTCCTTTGTTTCTGCCATTCCTGTGCTTATTTTTCTACGAGATTGCCACAGATAAGAGTCATGATGATTCCCCTGACATGACTTTTTTTTTTCCCTACACACCCATTACTATTGATGAGAATCTTAACTTCTGCCATAAAGAATCTAACAGCACAAAAGTAAAAAGACAGTAGCATCTGCTAACATAAAACAGAAAACACAGTTGTATATGGCTGCATTAATACATATGATAATAAGATAATAACTTAAAGTGCAAATTAGTATCAAGTAAACATTTTGCAAAAAACAGCTTCCTCGGCTATAGATTCCTTGCCATTTTTGCAGAAAAATAATTGACAAACACAATGAGAAAAGCTGTGTTCTTCTGCAAAGGGAATTTTTTTAAAATTATGGTTTATCTCTAGATTGTCAGCTCCTTTGAGCAGGGCCCTCCTGAACTGTTGTCGCTATAAGTGAAATTGTTATGATACATACTACTTGTTATGTCCTGTCCACCCATTTTACAGCAATAATAATAATAATAATAATAATAATATATGAATAATATATGAATAAAATGGTTATTGTATATCCAAAGTCATGGGTTCTATTGGTGACTACAATGATCATATTGTATCAAACCATAATAACCGATTAACCATATTATATCTTGAAATGTGGCGTCTAGACCCTGTGTAAGATAAAGCATTGTGGAGACAGCTGGATCTCCGGCTTTTAGTCTACAGACCAGAGGCTATGACTGATGGAGCTCTAAGTAAAAAGATGGGAGGTCGCAGCCTTGAGAAGAAGGAAATGAACATCAAGTGAAATTAAAGCCAAAAAGTGAAAGAACCTGCAGCTTACCAATCGTCTTCCGAGGACATATAGTCTTCCGGCTCTGGGCAATGGCTGCACAGGAAGCAAGAGGACAGGCAAAGACGCAGATGTGTGAAAAAACAAGACCCTAACACATAAAAAGGAACGAAACATACCCCTACTCCAACAGGGTTCACTGCCTAATGGAAAAACATTTGTTCTATCTGTACCCAGCGTGCCTGCTTCTCCTTACACCATTAGCCTCCATAGCATGTGTAAAACAACTTGGCTAAACGGTGACTTATGTGACATTTAACCTAGAAGTAGGAGAAAACTTCATAAGCTTTAGTACCCAATACACATCGTGGTAACTGAAAATTACACGTAAAAAGGTGTGCAAAATGTTCTTGTTTCTAATTCATCGTCTTCACGCATATTGCCAAGGAACATAGAGAAACAATTATTGTTTGCGATATTGATTCAGTGGTATTGATACGCTTAGGGGAACTGTACATTAACGCACAAAGAGCATTTAGTGTAGAAGGTGCAAGCGTATTCCAATTTTGTTTTGTTCCTGCTTTCCATTCGAACTGACCGGCTGAACCATACAGGTCCCTTCCGTCCTACATCCTTCGAATATAGAAGCACTTACCCATAAGCGTTCCCTGCTATCGTGCACTTCTTAAATTGCATTATATTGCAAGTCAAGGTCCCAGTTTTGTCCGAAAATATATATTTCACCTATAAAGAAAAAAAAAGTTCCTAAATACAATTCAAACTCGAAATGCCATCAGTATCTTTTGTGTGTGCATGAAAATCAGGGGATAAAAGGGTATCATAGAGGGTTTGAGGGTCTCTCATTAGATCACGTTCTCACACAACACTTAGGCTCTGCCCAGTGAACAGCAGACAGTAAAATGAGACCCGCTGTTAGGATTGTGAAAATTCAGCATCATAGGAAATAAACCAATGAGACGGACAAAAAAAAAATACATAAACCCCTTTTTTCATTTATGTTTTATATATCATATTTTTACATTTGTAGTAAATAAGATCAGACCTTATTATTTGTTATTGATAGATGTATTGGGAAGCTTGACTTACCTGTCCAAGCTCCTCATTAAGGTTTGATGTACGGGCCATAGCTGGCGTGTTAGTTGGTTCATAGTGCATGTCTATGTCCTGAACAAAGTACAGAAAAAATGTGTCAAAGATACATTTTTATTGAATAATCTGACATTTTAGTATTTATTCTCTGATAACTCACTTAAGAGGAACTCTTACATTCTAAATATTTCAGCACTACGGAATGTGATGGCACTATATAAAACTATAAGTAATAATAATATATGCTTAATCCTAATAATCTGCCTAAATAGAAACATATTCTATAGTTAAGCACACAGAAAACATTCTACAGACAAATTGATTTCAATGAAATCTGCTCTTGGAAGATCAGTGGAAAAGATAGGACATTTGTATAAAATGCACCGGCTTTTATTTTGTGAATATCACAGCTGGGAAAATATAGCTTTTCATATCCAGCTAGGATGAATTGTGGCTCTGACACGTGACCCTTTAAATACATCAAAAATATAAAAAGATATGTACTTGTTCAAATGCTCACCCAGTTAATGAAATACGCCTGGATAAATTTCACCACTTCCAGTGTAACCAGCAAACTGATTGGTATGAGGTTGTTGAAGAGAATGATAAATGTTAAAAAATTCAACCCAAAGTTGCTAGCTCCAGCATCTGTTCAGCAACAACAAGCAAAAACAGCATATTATATACAGGGAAGAACTGTGTGTGTGACAGATGTAAGTCTGTTCTCTTTGCTCAGCACAGTTATAAGTAGATTGTAAACTGGCGGGCACGGCCCTCTTTACCTGGTAGTCTTTAGCCCCTTAAGGACAATAGGCGGTCCCTAAACCCATTGAAAACAATGCATTTTGAGCCCGTACATGTACGGGCTTTGTCATTAAGGGGATAAAGTATGATAAAAATAAGATAGAAGATGTTTCCACAGTGATTGCGCAATTAGTATATTCCCATATATTGCTTTTTTCCTCCCTATTCAGTCAACCTACTGTTGGCAACACAGTCACACTAAATTCACAAATCCGGAATTCATGCTAATAATGTCTTGTTTTTGTTAAAAAAGGCTTTCTGTCAAAGCGTTTGTTTTGCTACAAAATATTCCTACAATGCCATTAAAACCCCGACAGCTACCTGCCCCCCTTTTTTAAAGTTAAATCCCTTAAAAACAACATAGAACTGTTTTAGGATTTTATGGAAACAACATTAGTGCCGGCTTCTCTGTCAAATATTTGCAAAGCATTAGATTTTTAAAAGCACTGTTCCTTTTTAATATATACAGATAAAGTAATGCTCTTACAGTTTAAATTGAGATACCAGTCTTTCTGACTATGCCTCGAATTCCAAATTGAAGAGCCGATGGAGCAGACTAAGGAGATCGTTATAAGTGTACCAAACAAAAGTAGAATCTGCATGTTGGTTATACGCTCTACATTGGACAGCTTGAGAGGTGGTTTTGTTGAATTCTTAAAAAAAACAAAAATGATTAAATTATATATAAATCAGATAGCAAATAACCCTTAGCTTCTTACTATTAAATATAGGCTTTGGACAGTCAGCTATATAACTGAAACCTCAGACTTCTCAAACATACATGGCATTTAAAGTTAACATTTTTCATTTGGTATAACAAGCTCCACCAAAGGAGAGCTGGTACAAAGGGGTTAGGTACAGTTTAGCGGCTCCTGGACCCATCCCACCGTAACTAACATTTACACGTACACGCAAACACTTAAACATACCTACTCCATCACACTTCTCTCTATACATCACACACTTACATTCCCTGAAGCTCTTCCTTATAGCTGCTCACACATTGAGTTAGGTGACCCCACCTTTATGAGTGGGCTAGTTGACGTCAGAATTTTAGACAGGTCCCCCCCCAAACACTATATAAGCGACAAACACAGTGCAGTACACAGTTTGCTAAAGTATTTCTCACAACTCCAAAAATTAACTTTGGCAAAGCACTCAAAAATCCACATTAGACAAACGTAATACAAGCTCTTCTGATAAATAACTTTTAAGCTGTGATATATTTTTCCAACATTACATATTCCATTTTATTAATGAGGATTTAATGAAACCTATGGTACAAGTCTATGAAGTATTAAAGAAAATAGAACTCTGCATGTCCATCAAATTTCAAATATTCAAATAAAACATTTCTCAAAAATGAAAGTCATATAACTAGTATACCTGCATGAGCTTTGTATCATGTCCAGTGTATACAACTATTCCATGAACCCACTGAGTGTTCCTTAGCTGAGCTCCTCTTAAGAGAATTTGGTCAGGGCCTAGGGGCACAGTTCTGTAAAACAAAAATTAGTACATAAATAAACAGAATTTTACTTATATACACACACAAACACTATAAAAAAGCACTCACAACAATTAAAGCAAGTTATATATTACAATAACCAATATCATGGCCAGCATTTTAGTCCCCTCCCCTCAAAGTTTTGTCACGATGCTTGGAAAATGATAAAATACCAGCATATGAAATACCCTGGGGTGTTTGATGGGGTACATTGAATTGGCCGGCTTCAGAGATGTTCCAAATGTCACATAGGCGCAGGATGGCCAAAATATAGAAAAAATGGTTTTGAATAGCAATATGCTACTTGTACCTATTGCCCCATGACTTGCAAAAAAAACCCCAATTGAATATTTCTAAACTCAGGACAAATATTATAATCTACTTAGCAGATTTTCCCATTAGCTTTTGTAGAGGCTGTGTAGTAGTAGGTTCAGCATCAGAAATAGAATCACCTGAGGTATAGTCAAAAGTGGAAATTAACAGAGCCTTACATTGGTGAGATGCATGTGAAAAATTGTGAGGTTGTTGTTGCCCAGATAACCAAACCGTAAACACGATGTTGTGCGTAATCCAGACTAACATTGTCAAGATTCTGACGTTTATAATTTATCAACTCTATAATCAATTATTATAGTTTGAAATTTATTCAGACAATTTAAGGAGCTTATAACTGGGTTTTGGGCACTTAAGACAATTGCATGAGAGTCTTCAAGCTTATTTGTTCTGATTTTAACTTTGATGAATTCTCTGCAATCCTCTTCAATGACAAGTAACCTAAGACGGCAATCCATTCACCACAGACCTAATATACTTTCATATATATTAGACTTAAAAATGCATACTTTTGTGTTGAAATTGTTTGGGGTTCTATTTCCAAGGTAGTGTAATATAGTTTGCAAAGAATGCAAAAGAAAATAATTCAGCTGGCATCCTAATCACTGCAAAAGTGCTTCCATATCCTTTAATGAAGTGAAAAACTATTTATCTTTTTAACTGTCCTTAGCGCTAAGATTTTCTTAAGAGCCAAAAAAACCTGTGCATCTCCACAAACAGTTCCCTGTCGTTTCTCATGCTAAAATAGCTTAGATAGAAGGTACAGCTAATCTGCAAGGGGAATCCAGAAAAGCAGACAGCAAGAACGTGAAAGCTGAAGAAAATACTGAGGCCGGGGGAAAGACGTGTGCGTGGTTAGTAGATGTTATAAAACCAGACACGGTAAGCATGGGGAACATTTCCAACATAAAAAGGATACATTGCTTGTGGAATATAATCTGCTGTGTTTTCTCTACAACAGCTGTGAATCCAATATGTATTTTAGTTTTTGTCTACTATGCAAACTCAGTAGTATTCCAGCCAACAGAGCTTCTTCTAAATTGAATAAAATCTGCAAAAAGGCTTTATCACCGATTTAAAAAAAGCGTCGTTGCAATACCATTGTTATTACCTGGACTAAAAATTGACTCCTAAGCAAGTTAGAATACAACGTTGATTCAGAAAAGTGGGTACATTTACGCAAGCTAAACTAGTGCCGGCTTCCAGCACATAGATACAAAACGCTCTTTGCTTACCAATAAAAAGATGTTATGCCGGGTGATATTTCCTAAATAAAGCACGGAATTACTGCCATCAGTGATATGGTTAAGACCTTACTGTGCGAGAGCGTATTTTTTTTCTCCATTCTCCCCAGATGATGTCAATACATTATTTATAGATGTTGGATATGCGATCATCCAGAACCAGGCCATTTTCCTTTAAAAAGGAATCTGGCCTTTTGAAAATGAAACCAAACTAATCCCTTCATTAAATTTGAAAACGGACAGTCATGCTGTCTAGGTGGCTACCCATCTGTTTAGTGTAGGCCAGAGATGCGTAATGCTAGCCATGCGATAGCCGCATGGTATCACTACATGCATGTAGAAGATCTTACGTGAAGGTATTCATTTTGGGGCATTAAAGAAGAATAGGTTTGTGCGGCAGGAGTTATGTGGATCTTGGCCAAGACAATGTTATTCGTCACTGACCTTCTAGTTCACCAAGCAGCTACTAGTCTGGAATATAGATATAAATCCAGAAAATATTTTACACAATAAGATCTGGCTAGCACATGTAGATTCCAGCATAAAAATAAAATGTGCACCTTTGTTTATAATTATTTTATTCACGTACTTCTGTTACTTGACAAAAGAAGGTAATTCTGTAAACATAATAAACTGCCCTTGGGTTGTACAGTTGATTACTCTCAACTAAAGCATTAAGTTGTAAAATGTTATTTCACAAATTATAACTTGAGAGAGTAATTCGGAACTATGAGATTTTTTTTATAATTATACACATTTCTGCAGCACTTGACGCAAAAAAATGGCAGATATCCGGAAAAAAATTAATCTCATTTTCTTTGATAAATTTTGCACAAGGAACAAACCCGTGGCCATCCAGTCGGATGTTTCCGTTGAAATCATATAGATGTCGGTTAGGGCTTTCACATTCAATCTTGCCAGAGAGGCTTATTAGTGTATCTATATCCTTCATTTCTGATGTTTGAGACATACCCTGAAATAAAATAATTATCACTAATTAGCTAATGCAAAAGCAGTGAAACAATGTAACTGAATGAAAGTGGTTAGGTGACATACAAAGTGGACTTCTGATTATACTAATTATATATATATATATATATATGTGTGTGTGTGTGTGTGTGTGTATGTTATTTTAATACATACATGCCATTACACATGAACTGGAATAAGTGCTCTTTAAAGTCAGTTAATGGGTGCATGACAATGGTAATGAAATAATGCCTATTGGAAGAAGATATTCCTATGACAAAGGGTATGAGGACAGAAGAGGTTACCTGTCGGATTTTAAGGTTTGTTTCACCGTCAAGGTTTGAGGTTTCAATATAGCACATGGCTTGCGGCTCACTGCGAGAGAGACATACAAAATATAAGCATTGCTTTTAAAATGATCAGACATAGTGCACTATTACCCATTAAGCCATAACAAACGCTCGTTAAGCATTTAGAAAATACTTTGGATGATGTGACATGTATGAACTATATTAAAAATTAAAATAGACAGTAGCTAAGATTTCTAAGCAGACATGTTTGGTGTATTTAAATTTGTTGTTGTTCTTGCTTCCTAAGCACTTAAATAGTGCTGGATACACTTAAACAAGGCCATAGAGAAAATGAAACTGGCCATTAAAGAATGAAAATAAAAAAATAATTATGCTGCGTGCCATTTGGAACCATGGCAGTGGAGGGGGCTGGCTGTAATACTTTGCCACATTTTGGTAGCAATGTTAAAATAAAGGAAAAAACTCACTGACCAATAGTGTAGGGAAAAGCTACTTTAGTAGTTAAAGCATTTAACAGCGCATTGACCGCGCTAGTGCCAGCATGCTATTATTAAGTTACGTTCTGCGATAGAAAGCATTCCCGATATCTACATGCGTTCCAAAGCAAAGGCTGCCATGCCAAAAAAGCAACAAACGCATCTACGATGCTATGAAAATACCTTTATTTTTATCATACTAGTTAGCGACAGAAAATGAAAAAAGGAAGCGGAAAGAAACATTTTTACAAACAGATAAAAAACAACACAGAAAAATGCGTAAAAAAGTAAATGACAGAAGCTGTGCTTGTTCAGAACTAGTCATTTAAATTGCATTGAGATATGTGACATGCAGATACGCTCAGCTAAAAAGTGCAAGCAAAAAATAAAACAAAGGAAAACGTATCTAGTAACATGCTAAAAATTAAAGTTTGTGCAAGAGATCCTCCATAATACATATTGCAACTTCCAATTAAATACAATGCAGTCAAGTGCCTTGCTGGAAATATTCAATTTGTAAATATTGTTCTGCAAAATAATTTACTATTTGTATTTCTTCTGTATGCAGACTCATACGTATTTTTGGATTAGCTAACACAAGGGACAATAAAATGAGCCAATGCAGCCCACAATGTTAGACTGGACTACACAACCAAGGCATACAGAAGGTAGAATGAGACAGGCCCAATACATGTTAGAATTATCCAGCATGGAGGGAATATTCTATAAAGGATAACTGCAAGAAATACTTGTAGAGAGGATCCCGCTTGCACATTTACTGCACCGTCAGTTTTCTGACCTGGACGACAGACTGATGAGATCTGCTGGGATATGCTCCCCATTGGTCACTTTCACTATTTCCCCTACAGCCACCTATGTATCCCAACATGGATATGATCAGAACAGAAAAGAACGTATAACGGAAAGGAAACAGAAAAAGGACAGACAGAAATGGAAATATTAAGAAAATAAATACTTGGTTTATTAATTATACAAATTGACATTTTCAAGATCTACTTCAAATTAGGTCAAAACTGTTTGGTGTATAAGATTTGTTAGAATCTTTTCTGCCGTCAACTCCTATAATGATCAGCCAGGTTATTCCGGTGAAGCAGGGGTTAATGCCCACAAACCCTGCATGGATTTATATTGCGAGCAGTGTGGCGCAGCTTTGACAGAAAGGCGAGCAGAACAAAAAAAAATCCATTTTAATTTAATGATGCTTCATGAATCACGCGTCTGTTTTTAGACAATGTGATAAGAAAAGCAGTAGGTGACAGACTCTGGTTTTTAAGGTGCAAATTAAAATGTGAAAACGAATACCCTTTATATAATTTTTTAAGGTTTCTGAAATGTTAAAAAGCACTATTCATATAAGACCTGATCACAAATAGATCTTGAAAATAGACATTATAACATTGATGGATTCATTTAGAACTTCCAAGGAAATAACGATACGCTGTCTTATATTTCATTAAAACTAACTCGATAACACACTGGAAGCTGGAATTGTTCTCACAGTACAAGTAAAATAATCTACACTTTTACTCTTTCGGAAATATATATATATTTGCTTCATCCTTATTTCCTTGGAGCCACTGAAGGCAAGGCAGGGTAGAGAAACCCGACTCTACGGTGTTGGCAACAGCAGGTGTCTCTACCTTGATGAGAGGAGTATAGTGTCAGCAGGTATATAGTCTGTGCCATTTATTTTAACTATATCTCCAACCTCTATCTGAAAGAAAACTGGGAACTGGTTAATAGTCTGCAAACACAAATAAACCAATAATGCACATTTAAACCAATACCAAAAACCAAAACATGAACCAGGATCCGGTAGAAACCGCAGCACCTCGGATTGGATTCTAGGTCAGGGCTGTGTATGTTCAACAAGAAATCCAACGCCTGAACTTATTTGTAATTTTTTTTTCCAATCCAAACATTTCTATTTACTTATAAGCATTCCTGGAAAATACATCCGAAGAATTCCCCCCCCCCCCGTGCATTTGGGAAAAGGGGCACAATGAGTATGTAAAGGGGGTACACGGCTAACATGTGCATTAAAAGGTGCATATGATGGCTGGAATGTCCCTATAAACTGCGAGGGTCTATTAAATAAATAAAACATCACACAGGCCGACACAGACTTTAACAAAGTCATGCAATATACTTTATTAGTAACTGCCCCCAGGTGAGGGAGCCAACTGGTTACCCTACTTAACATTACAGCTCATAATTTGTTAAATGCCACTTCACTGTTCCCAATACAGTGGGAAAATCCAAAAAGGAAAATATATTCCAAATGTGTAGAGACATTGACTATATCCATCATGTCCTGGATCCTACTTTTGTTTTGTACTCAATACAAGCATGGCAGACATTTTTTCAATCCCTCCATTATTAAAACACACCGCATCTGATCATCAGATTCACCATTCTTGTTATAAATTGTTTCACTGGCTCCACGCTTGTCATGCTTTTACATAGGAGCATAGAGCTCTATTAATTAAACACCACGGTAGGCTGTGGGATGATTGTTGGTCAGCGCTGGCTGGCTGAGCATCCTGGGGGCTGTAGTTTCTTAGCGGTTTTTGAGTTATCCATCAGCTATCCCCACTATAGCCACCCGTTTTATTCTAGCAGTATGACTTGGTGTATCTGCGATGTAAGCATATAAATAATTTGCTTCCGGAATATACAACTCCCATTATTTATACCGCAACTCACTATCCCATAAACCATGTTGAATAAACTAGGTCCTGTCTTTTTACTGTGGACTTTTATATTCATGGTTCATTAGTGAAGCTCACAAGGGTTAAAATGGGCCAACAAATGTAATGCTGTATATAGCAGCCAAACAAGAGGCTTGATGAAGGTCAATTATTTCCATTCAGTGATTTCAGAAGAACACATTAAAGATTTAGAACTTGCTGCCATTAACATAACTGCATTACGATCCCTTTTCCAGTTTTTGCCGAGTATCTCTTGGCACTTCCATTACAGTAAACGAACACCTCAGCGTTCGAACACTGCAGACGCGTCCCCCCTCAGCGTTCGAACACTGCAGACGCGTCCCCCCTC
>VKOC01008861.1:0-12534 GCA_009364415.1 Spea multiplicata | reverse complement strand
CTCATACACACTCACGCTAACACACAGACACATACTTACTCATATACACTCACGCTAACACACAGACACATACTTACTCATATACATTCATGCTTACACACCCTTTCCCTCACACACACTTCTCATACACACTTGCACATAAACATTCATATTAACACACACACACACACTCATTCATATGCAACTAAAGGGGTAAATGAAAGGGGTAGATTTGAAGTGTTATATTGCTTGTCATTCTCTCTTTATTCCTGCTTCACCCCCTATAATTTAACTGTCCTGCCCCTCTTATCCCCTCCACAAAGCCGAGTTGCTTTCCCAGAATATAAATGAAGACCACCATGTGTCATTCAGTGATGCTGGATAAAAGGAATATATTTGGTACACCCCCCTCCCCCCCAAGGTTGCCAGGGCCCACCACGGGCTCCTCTCCACCCCGTCAATGGACAACTGCTTTATGTTTAGAACAATCGGCCGGATTTAAAGGAAACAATTCATCAGAGTGCGAAGCCTGCATGTTAATGGGACGTTCCGGCTCCCCAACCTCTGATAATAATAATAATAATAATAATAATAATAATATAATTATAATAATAATATATAATAATAATAATATATAATATATAATATAATAATAATTAATATAATATCACAGAATTCCACGATCTGGTTACAAATCATTTGTGAAGAGGAACAGAGTAGCCTCGGCGTGAAGAACGTCTCCGCTTTCTGATGACTCAACACAGGAGGACGAGCAAAGGAATCCGCTTAGTCTGCAAGGTCGCGGGTAGAGCACGCTATTACATCACGTTTATTTATATAGCGCCAGCACAGGCCGTAGCGCTGTTACAATAACAGGCAGAAAAATCGCACGCATTTACATTATACAAAGGAAAAGAGGACCTTGGGAAAGGAAGATTTACTTTCTTAAAGGTGCCGTGCCACTTAGACAGATATTCATCGAGCTCCGTAGGCAATAAATCGTAGCAGATCTGGCCTTTCGCACGCGGCTCTCATAGTCAGGCATGAAGAAAAGAGGAGTCCGACGCGAAACCCAATAATAATAATATATTTATAGTCTAAGAAATCTGGACAACGCATAAACAGAACGCGCAATTCCCCTTTATATTAACATAGAGCCGGCTGCGGCTAAAATGGAATTCCATCACCCAAGGCTGAGAGTACTGAGAGTTAACTCACGATGGGGGGGGATCAACAACAATCAACAACTTCACAATAGATGCAGATCTAGAGAACAATACGTTATCGTTCCAGTCCACGTGAAGAAAAGACCTCTGAGGTCTCTAAAGCTTTTGTAAGGTTACATACTTTACTTTGGCAACCATTTGCCCTCGGACTAAACCGGCTATGTCCATTTTTCATATTAGGCTTAATAGCGCATAGTTCACACTCCCTATTTAGTAAATAAAGCCCTGCAAAAGGGCCAGTTGCTTCTAGGCTATAAAGTGCAGACATAGAGAGGGTACGGCGACCCATTGCTATTGGCAGATACAGGGGTACAAACTCAGCATGCGCAGCAATAACCCGCAGACGGGGATTACATTATAATCACAATCCAAAGCACAAACGCTTACCTGCCGTGCCGTGCCGGGATAAAACCCAGAGCATTACCGGGCCGTAACATGTCCATGCGCATCCATAGTAAATGAATAACGAGCAGGTGCCTGCTTCCCATACCTCACCCGATTAACCCCTTCATTAGGGAACTTAGAACAAAAAGCAGGGATGGAGTTTTACCCGCTAACCAAAATACCAAAACAACATCATTACATACTACTACTACTACTAATAATGCTAATAATAATAATAATAATATCTACTACTAATAATAATGCTGATAATATCTAATAATAATATTACTAATAACAACAACAGTCATAACAAAATAATAATAATATCTACTACTACTACTAATAACAATAACAGTAATACCAAAACAATAGAAATACTACCACTACTACTACTAATAATGCTAATAATAACAGTAATACCATAATAATAATAGAATAATAATAGAAATACTACCACTACTAATAATAATAATAATAATAATACCATAATAATAATAATAAGTAAAATAATAATAGAATAATAATATGAATACTACTACAAACAACAAAGCCAACAATAGTAATAATAATAATAATAATAATAGAATAATAATATGAATACTACTACAACAACAAAGCCAACAATAGTAATAATAATAATTAATAATAAGCGTCAGTAATAATATCAATAATACTACTACTGACAAGTAATAATATAGTAATAATAATAATTATTATTATTATACATAACAAATGCAAGCAGGACCCACTTTTTATATGCACTAAACCCACGACAAATATATATTAAAAACCCACCTTATCTGCAAACCATGGGAGCAGCCACCTAAACCCCCTGGTCTGGGGCTCTGCATTGATTATTCCTCCTCGTTAAGTTGCTGATTGCTGTTGATTGGTTCAGGCGTTAGCTATAGGTGCTTTTAACACAGCGATGAAAGCTGTGCCCCCCCCCCCCCCCAGCACTTTCTCTGGTTAAATATATGATTTTATGTATATCCTGGAGAACAGACAGAAACGGATCCTGGAAGCCGGGATATTGTCATCACCGAGCGCAACGGCAACCTGCTTTCCGGGATTTTATTACAGGATGAGGGTGGAGAGGGTCACGGGAAAGTTAACTCAAAAATGTGTATTAATAAAAAAAGCCCCCCGTTCAATTTGGGAGAGCAGTTGTTTTTGGCAAAAGAGGAGAAGGATGACAGAGCGGTGTTGGCTTCCGTCCTCGTAGAGAGAGGAACGAGGCCAAGAGATGCTGTAATAGGGACAGGAGTAGCCTCAACGACAGCGAGTCCAACAAGCGAGGGGCAATAAAGAGAGGGTGGGCATGGGGAGCGGCGGAGAAGGGGGGCATTAACAGGAGGAATGAGGAAAGCGAGGAAGATGAAAAAGAGCCAACAGTGGTCGTGTGAGAAGAGGGGTTAGGATATTGAAGCACGGAGGTATAAGGAGCATTAGAAGAAAGGTATGGAGGTTTGGAGCGATGCTATGGGGGGCGGAGGTGGGTAGAGGAGAATGAGAGAGAATTGTGCGAGGTGATGGGGGTTATACGCACGGGGGGAACAGTGATCAGAGGGAAAAGGGGTGATGAAGATAGGGTAAGAGTACAAGGAGAAGCGAACGTAGGCGCTGAAAAATGTATGATGGGAAGAGAAGCAGAGAAGAATTTGGCGGTCCGGGAATGGGTTAAACTCATGACCCCCCGTGGACTTACTGTACAGCCGAGCTAATATCTGCGCTGATAAATCAGACCAATTAGCGCTAATAAAACAAAATCCCAAAGCAAAACGAAAATAAAATCCCTTGGCTTTGCACATTCCAGAGGGGCCGACGAGGCAGAAGATTGCCATACAGTCCCATGGCTAGCGGTGGGGTCAGCACCACCCCGGGACGCGGTCCTACACCCCCCCCCCTCCGGCTCTGAAACTCATTTCTCAAACCATTGGACGTCCACCGTCACAATTCGAGACACTCGAGACTTAACTTTACAACTTGGCAAACCCCCGCAGGGGGAACGGACTGCGTGGCATTAGCAACGCGTTTGATCTTCGGCCAGGATTCCGTTAGCTTATTATATAAAATATCATCACGTAATAATTCAGCTTTTTTTTCTTTACTGTCAGTAGTTTAGCGTTTATTGTCTTATAAAGATGGTGGCGGAAGTGGGATTTCGGCTGTCTTGGATTAAACCACCAGGCCGTGTGTTCTATTCCAGTTGTGATGAGTCTCTCCCCATCGATGCGTCTCAGAGGTCTACCCAATAACTTCACAGCCGTCCAGCTCCACTTGCACTGGGGCAGCCCAGCCGATCCCAGAGGCTCCGAGCACCGGATAGACGGCGGAGCATTTCCCGCCGAGGTAAACCTTTGACATTTTACACGGCGCTCGCAAATTATTTCAGCACCTGACCTTTCCACCTTCTGTCTTCCTGTTCTTCTCACTCATCCTCGCCTATTTCTAATCTACTTTCTCTTGCTCTTATCCCTCTGTTTGGCTCGTAAACACCTTGAGCTTGCGGCGTGGCGGATTCAAAGATATCCATGTGTCCGTCCATAAGAGATGACATACAGATACCTTGTAGTACTTCCCGCACGGATTATTAATGCTCCTGCGCAACCTGCCCTGTGCCACCTAATAGCCCCAGTGAGGTATGAGGAGCATGTCTAGATTCTGTTGAGCTCCATAATCTCCTCTAGACTTTAAAGAAACCCCCATATGTTTAGGAATTAGAAAAGAATCATTCTGTTTGGCCGAGGGGTATGCGGGGTTCCACTTACGCCCCATCTCACCATAGAGTCAAAGTCCGGTGGGGATATCTGTCTGTATTTTTTTTTATATTTTGTAACCCGATAGGTTTTAGTTTTGGGATTACAGGAGCGGCTAATTCCTCACGCCGGCCATAGGAATGCGCTTACAACTCTGTAGCCAGCGGCCCCGTGCGGCTCACAGCTAGGAAAGAAAACAAAGACGCTCTAATAACTCAGCGAGCCGAGTCAGCAAAAAGCAGAAATCCTCCACCAGTCCATGAGCAGAACTTCGCACAATAAGCATGAGATCATGGTGATGATTGTAATATCCGGGACCGGCGGGGCTCCTGGTGCAGATAAAATGATGGCACAGAGTCTCCTTCCGTGGAACCATCATCATATTAAACCAGGAGAATGTTGGAACACGTTCTCCCGTTTTAAGGTCCTTGGCACATGGCCAACCTTTAATGGAGCTTCCAACGTATAGTAGACTAATAGGCTACTGGGCAGCACGATCCTTGGGACAAAGTTCATGCCATACGTCTAGACCATTGACCCTATTCTATAGTCTCCTCTAATTCCAGGAGATGCTGAGAACCTTGGGGTCTTTATTGTTATTCCAATAAAACCTAATCCTTCCGAGGCGCTTCACTTCCTTCAGAGTGCGATATCTAATTCTACCGGCCTCATCTCTATCCGTTGGGTTTCTCCATGGCTTGTTTCATACAAACATTAGACCCCAGGCTGGTTTGCTGCACTGCTCATGAACACAGGCTGAATTATAGGCAAAATACTTGGAGAAAGAGCTTAATTGGTCAATGTCGGTCCTTCTACCCATATACATGCAGATATATTACAGAGGTTGGTGCCCAGGTCCAATGACTTGGGTTTAAATCTGTATAACCGCCTGTTCTGTATAGTATGTTGTCCCTTAAGCTCGGTACTTTCTTTCGTTTATCAGATGCATATCGTCCATTATAATTCGGACAGATACGCCGGCATCGGAGAGGCAAAAAACAAGCCCGACGGATTGGCTGTCCTCGGGATCTTCATGGAGGTGAGGCTCATACGAGGTTCTAAGGACGATTCGCCGCGTTGAACGTAGTCCATGAAAACAAAATGGTTCAGTAAAAATTAGTCCTATCGTGGTACGGTCAAGTAGTATCATCGAAGTGACATTTTAACAATACGACGGGGAGTTCAGAAGTAAACGGTAGAGCTCTAGTGGACAGGATTCCTCCAGTTGGACAGATCTTCTCTCCCGCATGGCAGGATTAGAGAAGGTTCCAAAAACAATCTCCTGCTGTATGGACTCCACATTGTGGAGAGCAGACCTGACGAACGTCTCCTAAATTAATATCGGAACCCAGACGTGAGTGGAAGGACCTCCCAATCCTATGTATCCTGGTTCTAAGCCCAACTTGAGTGAAGAAGGTGAAGAAGGGGGTCCCGTCATCTTATTTTCACCCCCATTGCAGCGATAGGTGCAGAGGTTCATTGAAATTGAAATTCCTGCTGTTGTTTTGGATGCGCTGATCCGATGCCCCTTGTTTTTTGTCCCCGGGTGGTGCAGGTCGGAGCCGCGGATAATCCAGCGTATGGGAACATTTTCAGCTATCTGGAGAATGTCAGTTACGCAGGTATGAAAACGATACAAAGGGGGCTATATTTGGCCCTTTTTGCTCTTTACACAGGTTGATTAATAAGAAATAAAGCCTCGATCCTTAACAGGGATGTCTATTTTGGGGTTAAGGTGGGTTAATCCCCCTTAATTCCAGCGGACAGATGTGTGTTGAGTCCAGCGGAGTAGTTTGAGAAGTAAAAGCGTTCTGGAGCTCGCTGTGTTGGATTTTGGTCTCGTTTATTATTTTGCCCCCCCCCCCAATAACCAAAGACCCTTCCTATAGAATCTTGCGTTCCCGTTGTTCACAGATCAGAGCGTGACGGTTCCAGCTTTCGACGTTGGCCAGCTGCTCCCTGGCCATTTGGATCAGTATTTCCGGTACAGGGGGTCCTTAACTACTCCCCCCTGCCATCAAAGCGTGCTGTGGACCGTCTTCCACCACAAAGCCCAAATATCAGCGTCCCAGGTGAGCGGAATCATAAAAAAATAAAAATTCAAGGTTTTTACGGGTTTAAATATTATTTTAAAACAAAATACGAGGAATCTTTTTTTTCCTCTTCTGTTTGCAGCTGGAGAAGTTACAGACGGTTATCTTTTCCACCAAGATGAGCATCCCTCCTATACGACTACAGAACAACGTGCGCGACCCCCAGCCTCTGAACCAAAGAACTGTATATTCCTCGAGTCTCGTAGGTAAGAGACATTAATAAATTGCCCCCAGTCTCTCGTTTTACGGAATCCTGTTAAATCGCGTCGCTGAAAGTTTGTGGCACCTTTAAAACGACCGTTTTTGGTAATATTAACACAATGGCATATTTTTATATATATATATTTTTTTTTAATCTCGTCTTCTGATCTTTTTCTTTTTTTTTTTTTTTCGCAGCTCCGCCAGGATCCTTCTCTACAGGTACCGTGCGTTGATGGCTCTGTCTCTTTCACTTTGATTAATCGAGAGGACGCTCGGGGCCGTTAGATGTTTCACTTGGACGCAGACTCGCATTCCGATGATTGTAGAGCATTTACTAGAACAGCGTGTGATGTTAGGAGTCCTGGATTATGTTTCGGCTTAATGTACAAAGCATGAGAACTAAAATACTGTTAAAACGGAGGATTCTATTAAAACTAACCTTTTTTTCTCTCCCTACCAGCTAAAATTCTCGCCATTGTTTTTGGGACCTTCCTGGGACTATTGGGCATCTTCTGCATCATCCACTTCCTCTATAAGAATCACAGGTACGGCAGCGACAGTATGATTATGATTAATAAGTTCATTAACGGTTTGCCTAGGTGGAACAGCACCTTTAACCGCGTACTTCCGGCTATTAACACTATTTTCCCATATGGTGATTGTTCCAGTCTTAGTCTAACGTGGCTCTTGTGTCACCATGCTGGTCAGCGTAGGAGTCTGTTCACTTGTGTTCAGCTGCAACCATATAACTCACATCCAGAGACCGGTGACGTTAAACTTGCTCCGATCCCAGGATTACTTTAATGAACGTGCGGTCAAACGCAACGTTCTTCAGCACTGAGCATTTTCTTAACGTTAGGATGCAGAAGACTTGGTGGAGCTGGACCCCGTTGTATAGTATGAAGTTGAGCAGCTCCATAACAATCTTGTAGGATGTATTTTTCCCCCGACAGGACCGTTGAGTAATAACTTAATTTCTGGTTGGGTGTTCCAACAGGAAAAGCAAGATGGAAGTCACTGGAAAACCAGAAAACGTCGTCGTCAAATCTCCATCCCAGCCAGCTGAGCAGGTAGAGGTGAAATCCTTCCACCCATAACCATCAGATGCAGAGGCCTTCAACCTTCTGAATACCATGATATTGCTGCTTTCATGAACTGACCTCCGGAACTCTGCCGCACAACCACACATAGAAGTCTGTCATGACTGCCTGTGACTGTCTGTGGGCCGGACAGAGCTATTCTAGTACTCTTAGGTGTGGTTGGAGCCGATGTCTTGTTGTGTTTAACCCAATACCAAGCCACCGGCCGCCGAAATACACCGGGTTACAATCCACAAACTCCATGGACACAGACGTAATAAATCCCTTCACAGCCGTATAGCAGAATCCTACCCACCATATTTCAAAGACTAAAAGGTAAGGGGTTAAAAAGGTGCTTCTAGAATCCAAAGGAGAACAGAATTCAATGTCTGGAAGTGGGAGGAAAGCAAAACCCAAATCCATGTTATATGCGACACGCTGCACTGGTCCCTTGGTGCCCCAAACGTTCACTGATAATATTTGGAAGCACCTGAGCGGTTCTTCTACATCTGGAGCCTATTCCTCCCCGCTGTTTGGGAATAGAAGACATATACCGGTTTACCCAACGGTTCTGCTTTCTGGTGATGGCTGCCGCCAACTAAAAAGACAGGAAAACGCGAACCCTGAAGACGTTTCATACCCCAGAAATGTGAAGAACATCTAGCGTTCCCCCTTTCCCAACAGTATCAGCAATACAGCATCTGCATCACCAAGTGCCTTCCGCGGAGCAGAAATAGAACACATGAAAAAATATATGAATTTCTGTATATTTTACCCCAAATACACACTGACCCATGTTCAGCTGTGAGCTACAACTCCTATAATTCTCAGGCAGAATATCATAAATGAGCCCCGTCAACACCTATACGTAAACTTAAGCCTCCCCTTGAGCAGGGTCGGGTATATACTGCTGTTAGAAGCTCTATGGCCACGCCAAGGACCTTTTATACCGAAACACCCAAATTTTATGCCATATTGTGTAAATGTCACTATTATTTCATGCTTGTGTAGCATTTGGTACTGGATGGTTTTTATGATGTGTTTTTTTTTTTTATCAGGTTGTAATAAATTCTCTGCACTGTGTATTTTAATTCCATAAACACCGCGTTTCCGTTTGCTTAGTTGGGTCTATATTGTTTCAGGGTGGGCTCCGTGCCATGGACGGGTGGGCTCCGTGCCATGGACGGGTGGGCGCAGGCACATTATTAATGAAATCCTCGAAAAAAAGACTCAATGTCAACCTTTCCCATTAATCCAATATCATTATTCATAGAAAACTTAACAAATCCTGGACAAATCCACTAAAATTTAGCTCGAAACCTCAAATGCGTACCAGGCTTCTGTTATTAGTAAGTAACAGAGAGCTTAGCAATGGCCGGCCACCACTACGCTCCCATAATGATCTGCAAATTGATGATGGCTGGGGTGTCCCTTAAAACAGTCTCACCGGTACTGGATAACACCAAAAAACACAAAGAATAATAATAATAAAAAACCCAAACATTCTGCAATAAAAAATGGAAAAAAAAAGAAAATTTTATTAGAGAAATGTATTCCAGGGCTGTAAAAACAGTGATGTTTTCATGTCCATTTTTATTACATTAATGTACGCCTGCTGTTAATGATCCCGACACCGTATGGAAAGCCAGTTCTGCTCGTTAGGACCCTTGTGGTGTCACAGAGTCTGCAATGCATAGTAAAATACTAGGGGTCTCTGGGCTTTTTCTAAGTCTTATTCCTGGGTATAGGGCTTTAGTTGGGGTGGAATAAATTCCAATTTCTTTAGACCGCTGCGTGCGACCAGTGGCCCCCCATGATGGACTGTGACAATATCTGTACAGATGGCACAGACCAGGCGAGACCTTGGGAGTTCCCCCCAACCACAAAGTTTTAAAAGCCCCTCTGCTTTATAGGAAAGCTAGACAGCCGAAGGGTTGAATTTCCAGTTATCCCAGAGGATCCCAAACATAGGTCTGCGGCCATAAAGACTCCAAAAGAGAATCTACCAACCAAGATGCGGATGCCTTTAAGAGCGATATCTGCATCCAGCTGGGACATCAAAAGCCCAAAAAAGTGACTTCACAGGGGTAATAGATCGTTGCCCCCTTTTCTTCTGTATGTGGGATCTAATTAATATTCATAAGCTGTGGGATGGGTCTTAGCTGCACATTACTATGCAGAACTCTCCGCCCACTAGATAAGTAAAAAGAAAAAAGGTTTTATACATGTATTAAATGACAAATTAACAAGACCCCTGCCATCTGCAGAAATAATACCGTTCCTGTCCCAGGACGTACTTTTCACCTCGCTGTTAACCTCTGGCTCTCCGCCCTGGCATTACTTTAAGGGATAGAATGCAATAAAATAAAAATAAAAAAAATACTTTACTCATCTCTTAGTGGCGTGAATCAGCTCTCGGAGAGCCGCCAGCCTCCAGTGTTGGAGCGAGGAGACTGGGGTGGAATTATTAACTCAATATGAAGTTACAGACCCGTTCGGGATGCTGACGGTATTGTACTGGTTTAACGCAGGAGCAATTCCAGATTGCTCCATGCAGCCTGAGTTGGCCCAGTGCCGGCGCATAGGACGGGCGGAACCAGAGGAGGAAAAAAAACAACTAAGAAGAAACCAGGAGGGAAATGTCCTTTTCATCCGGGGAGGCATAGAAAAGGGTTTGCCGGCTTCTGGGATTGAGGAGCACTTTGCTGGCGTCTCGGTCGCAATAACTGTTCATGGCTGCACGGCAGCTGAGCTGACACTCAGTCCTCACTGGGCACCTGAAGAGCAGAATAGACCATAACCTGGTTACTGTCTTGCCGTCTGCCTGCAGAAACAAAACGGTTTCTGGTGTAACTACACTCGGTATCGCCGCCGGGGGCATCTTAACCTGCACAGAGCAATAACGGGAGCGGGGGGGCAGTAATCCTGCAGTATTATTACTATTTATTGCTTTATATAGCGCCATCAAGTTCCGTAGCGCGGTACAATGGGTGAGGAGGACCCGGCTCGAACGAGCTGTCAGCACCCAAGGGGTGTAATATTTGACATTCTTGCCCACAACATACAATGTAAACCCTGCAAGCAACCCCCCCCCACAGAAAGAAAGGGGTTAGGGTAACCTGCGCATCTCCCAAAGATCACCACACGCCAATGGGGCTTTGTACATCACTTAGGTCATAAGCTATGCTTCCTGGGTGGGGTATCACCCCGGACCGGTACTTACACGTGAGGCATTTGCGGATATTGTGATAGTTGCCCCCGGCTGCCAGGAAAGCCCAGATGCCCATGCCCAAGGTAATGATGTATATTGGAATCAGGCTGGCCTCATACCACGGGTTCAGGAACGTCTGCGGGACCAAAGAGACGGCATCGATAGACGGCAGAAAGCAAGCGAAATACACACAGGTCTTATAGAAAGAGCGCGAGTGAGTGCGAGCGAGTGAGTGCGAGCGAGTGAGTGCGAGCGAGCGCGAGCGAGCGAGTGCGAGCGAGCGAGTGCGAGCGAGCGAGTGCGAGCTCCGGGACACTTACCAGCCCAGACGTGACGAGGTGGCTGAGTACGACCCCCACGATGTGCAGCGGCTGCTTCTTCTCGCAGGCAGCAAAGAACACAATGCCCCAGAACGTGTGCAGGAACACGATCGCCATGGTCAGGAACGCTGGAAGAACACGGGGAGGAAACACTCACACAACAGCCAGACTGGGGGGGGCCCGCCGTGGACCTGGAATTCTAAATAAACTATCACTCCCATGACTGCCAGCCATAACAGCACCGCATAAGGCGCCCTGCGAATATTCATGGGAGTTGGCTTTATTCTATATTAACATAAACCCAAAGCTCATATATAGAAGCGCAGTACCTGACGTAAGAAAGTAATACTGGGAGTCTCCATGCACGCCGACGATGCCCGGCCCCACCGCATCCGCCAGGATATTGATGACCGAGAAGACTCCGCTGATTATCCCGAAAGAGAAGCCGGACACTGCGAGGAACAGACAGCTTTTACTCAGAAAATCCAGGACCTTTCAGCATCTGGCTGGCTGAGTCCACTGGGAGTTGTAGAACCACTTGGACAGCAGAGAATGTCTACATAGATCTGTTCAACAAAGCAAGGCTTCTGCATACCGGTTAACTATGGCGACGGCTAAAAGTTGCAATAAATCGGGGAGGAAAAAATATGATAACCTTGCTCATTTAATTAAAGGAGGACGATTGAAATGTTACGTGCACTTCTAGGGGGTCTGCGGTCCCAGAGACATGACAAAGGATGCCTCGAGGTCATGCTTACCGTACGCCATCTGCTGGATAGAAATGGGAGAGCGGCCGTCCTCACTGATGGTAGCCAGGCCCTCGTCGGCTTTCCTGGGGGGCAGACACAGGGTGAGATAAACGAGATCCGCGGCCCCCGATGGGAAGGCTTCGCGGGGGGGGGGGGTTACTTACTTGAGCAGCCGGTAGTAGGCGTATCGGAACAGCTCCTGCAGGAGGACAGAGACGGCCGCGCCAAATATCAGCAGCCCGTACTGCAGGCCGGAGTCGTTCTTATTACTGATCTGCACCGACACGAACCAGACGAGCGAGGACAGCAGGACGGACACCAGCCAGAAGAACGACCTGCGCGAGATCAGAGACCGGAGCATGACATACTAACATCACGTATGACGAGCCCACGTCTACGCATGCACAGCACTGTACCGGCAAACCATAGTCCCAGCATGCACCTCTGGACGGCCAGACATTTAAATTAAAGCAGGGGATACTCAGTGTCACTATATACTACAGCCCATCTATACAACCGTGCAGGGGATACTC
>VKOC01008860.1:0-34243 GCA_009364415.1 Spea multiplicata | reverse complement strand
CCGCTTAAAAAAAAAAAAAAAAAGCGCTTGGGGCGGCAAAGTGCCGCCCCTGCTAAGGTGGCGCCTCTGCTAAGGTGCCGCCTGGGGCAATTGCCCCAGTCGGCTCCATTGTAGGGCCGGCCCTGCTCCCAATAACCCCCTCTCTCTCCTCTGCGGCGAGTCTCCCTGTTCGATCTCGGTGCCGGCTTGTAATGCTGAGCGCCGGAAGTGACATTGTGACGTCAATTGCCGGCGCTCAGCATTACAATCCGGCACCGTGGCAGAGCAGGAGTGTTTAAAGGTAAGTACGGGGGGGGGTAGATAATGGCGTCGGCGAAGTTTAAAATGTAGCCCCCCCCCGGCGTCGACGCTTCAATTTTAAACTTCGGCGCCCAGGCGCCATTATAAGTCTTGGGCCGGCCCTGATTGGGAGTTGTAATCCGTGGTTATTTGGAGGTCAAAAGTGGCACAGGTAACCTGTTTTGGGGCACTAACAAGCTGGGGGGCAAAGATGACACAGGCAGGCTGTTTGGGTGTTAGCATGGCACTGATAAGTTGCTTGGGGCAAAGGTGGCACTGTGTGACATGTTGTTTGGTGAAGCTTCAGGGCCCTGGGGCAATTTTCACACCAAGGCCCTGTGGTTTCAGGTAAGTGAAAGTGAAAGCAGTGTGCATATCAAGTTCAAAGGGACAAAATGTCTGATACTTTCGCTATTGCAGTTTATTTTTTAATTAGTTGGAATGGTGCGCAAAGTAGTGTAACAAAGTGTGGCAAAGCGATTTAGAGCGTACGGTGAAAGGGTTTCTCTGTCATGTAAAAAAGCAGCCTGCACCTTGGAAGTCACTCGGATGTCCCCGTCCACCATGGATGTTGGGTTAGTGCAAGGTTGGAAAAAAAGAAATGTGGGTATTTCAACATTATAGGCCAGTGTTCACAATATGACAAATCCCATAAGCAGTACATCCAAATCTGTTACTAATGAAACTTCTTTTTGGGAGGTTCTTCTCAACATTTTGAGTAAGGTATATAATATTGTAAATTGCCACTAGCACTGATTTTTCTTTTTTATGTATGCCTGTTTTACAGCCCTGCCTCTTTCCTTGGGAAGTATGCTCGTCACCCAGGGACTGCTCTACAAAGGTTAGTAAATGAAATCTATGGTATGGTTGTATGCAGGTTTTTCCCCATTAGATTCATTGTACAGAAATCAGAAATACCCAGCATGGTTTTCACAATGTAGCACTATAAACAGTATATAACACTATTCTCAAATACCCAAGAGAAACATCTTAGATAAACGTCTCTTCATGTCATCCCAGATAGACTCAATGATGTTGAGGTCAGGGCTCTGTTGGGGCCATACCATCACTTCCAGGACTCCTTGTTCTTAATTTCGAATGAATGGTCTCCTCAATGCTGAGAAGCACAGGCAGATACTTATCCATCATCCAATACCATCAGGGAGACATCTGATTGGCCCCAAATGTATTCCGCAGCATGACAATGACCCCAAACATACAGCCAAAGTCATTAAGAACTGAGGAGAACAAGTAGTCTTAGAAGTAATGGTATGGTCCACACAAAGCCCTAATCTCAACATCATTGAGTCTGTTTGGGATTACATGAAGAGACAGAAGCATCTGTGGCTTCCTAAATCCACAAAAGAACTGTGGTTAGTTCTCCAACATGCTCGCAACAATCTACATTTAAATAGGTTAAAATTGTATTCATTTGTGATGTATTAAGTGTCATTACCTTCATTTCCTGAAGCTATTTTACACACTTCTATATATTAAAGTATCCTCCTACTAACTAATGCACAGGTCTGCGCTGTGGGCTGCTGTCAACCAGGTTTTCAATGCATTAAGCTGATCTTGCAGATATATGGATATTGATAAATTATCACTAAGAATTTTATTAAGAAAACTGTCATCTGTAGTAGAATTTTCTATAGCTATACATATTCCCAATTCTAGGTATATGTAATGAGATATTGCGCCCTGTGGCTTTCCCTGTAATTCAGGGTTTATGGTTTTTAACCATTTTTTTTTTACATTACTTTCTTGCTAAGTTTACACAAAATATGTTTCTCTCCTTAGGATATCTGACACCAAACAAGAAATTCGGCGCCTTGCCAAAGGTTGCTTGTAAGTTGCACAAAGATGTCAAAGTCCATTCTTTTCAAAATTCAATGGATTACAGTTTTGAAATGTGCGGAAGGGAAAATATAAAACTTGGCCGAAGTAGTAGTGTATATTTCCAAGAGCTGTGTGCTCAGGGATGGTATAAGGAGGTGTGCGGTACAAGCATATCATTTTATTCATATATCATTAGTGCATATCACTTGTGTTTCCTAAATCACATGTGGGGATTCTGATGAAGGGCATCTAGCCGAACACGTAAACCTCTCATGATCATAAGGTGTCACTCTGTTACCAGTTATGTCTGGCATTGCCCCTAGTTGTGTGTGTTTGCCTGTGCCCTCTCATCGTGTACCTCCCTGCTTGAGCCTTTGATTTGCCAACAGCGTCTTGAGTCCACATCATGCTGGTATATGACTTTTGCGTTATGACGTAGAAGTTCTTACGGGCTGGTGTCCAACGTGGTGATTTTTGTATGTAACATAGAAAGTGACGGGAGATAAGATCCATTCGACCCATCCATTCGGCCCATCTAGTCTGCCCAACTTCTGAATACTTTCCATAATGCCTGGCTTTACCCCATATCTAGCTTAGCCTTATGCATACCCCATGCTTGCTTAAACTCCTCCACTGTATTAATCTTTACCACTTCTGCTGGAAGTCGATTCCATGCATCCACTACCCTCTCAGTAGAGTAATATTTCCTGATATAACTTTTAAACCTTTCTCCCTCTAGCTTAAGACCATGTCCCCTTGTTGTGGTAGTATTTATTCTTTTAAAAAAACTCTCTCTTTTGTATGATTTGAGATATACCAGAAGTAAATTAGTTCTGAGCCTCTCACAGTCAATCCTTGTTCACCCTTTATCATATTTTGCACCTTTTATATTTTTGTTTTGAGAATAGACATTTCCTAAGGCACGTAATGATGTGCTTGTAACCAGCTGCTTGTAGATTGGTGTAAAGCTGCAGAGTTTGGCTTAGTTGTTGGATACACAGCACTAAGCCAGTGGATTGTCTGCATGTTGATATTAGATGGTCTGAAATGTGTTTAAAGAATGTATTACGGTAATTGAGATGCTGTTGTTTAACTCTTTGTTCCTTCTATACTGTTTAGTGGCTGGGGTCCTAGGGTTTATCATTGGAAAGATCTCCTATGCCAGAGTTTGCCAGAAAAAGTTTGAGAAGTCTGGTATGGGGGGCATTTATGACGCGGGATTCATTCCAGCTTTTGGTGCCGGTTTTGGTCCAGGCGTTGGCAAACACCACCACCATCACAAGTATGTATATCTTCATGAATAAAAATAACTCTTTGTTACATATATGGTGTTGTATGCACTGCAGAGTTATTTAAATGCAAAGATCAGTGTATGTTAGAATGATTGAATCAGAACACTCCAAGGTCATCGAAGGACAGGTACAAAACAGGGCATGTAGAAGCCTTTTGACAGCACAGGGGCATGGAAGAGATCTGGATATCAGTTCTACAGATAATGGGGTATAATGGTCTCTGGAATGGGAAGTATTTTAGATAAGTCATCTTACCATGACACTCAGCCAGCTGTTACCTTTGATTATTTCGTTTTTGCTGATCCATCCCTTGATGGTTGCAAACATCCTTGCTTTGTTTCTAGGGGTAGATACTGCATTACTTTGTCTGAACCACTGCTGACAATCTCATAAAATTAGCATAATTTTGGTGCTTAAAGGCTAGAGTTGACCCTCTGTGTAATATAACCTTTTATAAAGTCACCGGGCGTTGGGTTTTTTTATGTGACTCACTTTACAGACCATTCAATCACACCTGATGTTATGCAGGCCTTTCAGAGATATTATATTCTCTTCCTGTCTTCATTTACAGGAAATGCCACCATACTTGCGAAGAGTGCAAAGCAAAATCAGACAAGAGCCCAGACCAAAACCCCCAGCCTGCTACCCCATAAACACCTGTAAGTAGCCATCCTTGCTTATAATAATAATATTACTAATAACCATGAACATGGCATCATATTCAAGGGACAGAATGTTCTGCAACACCGTACAGGTCAGGCTCCCTGAAAAATGATGATGACCTATTTGTATGACACTTGACTTGAAGGTATTAGAGGCCATGTTCATACAATCACCCCGGCCCAGACTGGCCATGTGGCATTAAAATGTAGCGTGCAACCTCTTGTATTCGTCCATCAGCTGTGCTTACTCCATTGGCGGCTGCTGGCCTTAAAGTGCCAGCGCTGTCTTGTCATCCCCAGTCTGGCCCAGCAATCAGTTTGTGATTCTCTTAATATGACCACCGACTTCTATTGACTGCTCAGTTTCTAACAGATTGTTTTCCAATGTATTTTTTTTTTTCAGTGTACTGTTCTGGAATCAGAAAAAAGAATAATTGTTTGTACCGGTGAATAGTTTGTAATCAAATTCTAATAAAAGTGTGTTTCCAAACATTCCGCGTCTAAATATCTTCATTATGGCTATCGTGGTGGTTCAGACAAGTCATGATATAAGGAACATTAACACTTTAAAGCCTCTGTGCTATACTACGGTGCTAATTTTTTTTCTATTCTCCTTTTGTTTATATGTGAAGCTTGTACTACATTTTTTACAGACAGTTACAAACATGCATATGGCTGTATTTGTTTATGAAAAAATGTTTAAAGCAATTAAAATTATTTCATAATAATAAAAAAACCCTGTGGCACGATGATTTTTTTTTTCACTGGCCCAAACTCAGTACACCCTTTCCGTGATGTTTGCCATGCCAGTGCTGGAGCTGACTGGTGGTCAGTATATCACATGGCAGGAGACGGGGCAGGTTCGGGGAGAAGGGGCAAATGCATATGGAAGAATTTGCAGAATCAACTTACAATTGTAAGGCGGTAGTATGATAATTTAAAGAGTTCTCCCGAGTCCCAGCCATCATATGCATTAAAGATCATATGATGGCTAGTGTGTCCCTGTGTTAACTGCAATTGTTTTATGATAAGGACACCCTTTTATTTTCAAAGACTGTTCATGGTCACATATAACATTCTAATGCAATCAGTCTGCCAAGCAGCTCTAAGTCAAACTTTTCTAGTATGGCTAACGAATACACAGGATTCCAATGACGTCTGCACAATGGTAAACTGAGAAAGCACACGTATCGCAAGAGTGCGTGGGTACAGCTGGCGTGACATGTCGATGGATGTCCTAGAATTTCTGATTTGGAAATCTGCTTATTAATGATGACGAATGTAAAACATAAAAAAATGACCATCAATAATACACAAGATGAGACTTTTTAGTGGCAGGCTTAACTGTTTCATTATTTAGTTTATTGCTAAAATAGTTAAGTGAATTAGAAGAGCTGGGTTTAGCAACCCCAAATCTTTACTTGCTACTGTCCATAAAATAGCTGGGGTCATTAGGGATATCACTCTTAAAATTATGATTAAGGAAGACTAAATGGCCCTGGCACACTAAATTATGTAAGTATGGCTGCACATTACAACCTGGTTTGTCACTGGAGATGTGGTATCGGTAAATATTTGGTCCCATTGGCCCCTGGCTCACCAGTATGGTAGTCGTGGCCTGATTAAAATGTTGCATAATGTTTTACATTCTGTCTTGATGATCTAAGATCAGTGTTGTCCCTATCATAAAATTAAAGAGGGGCAGTTGTCTCAGACCTCATGCTGGGAAACAGCACTTTTCCACAGTTTCTCACGGTGACTGCAACTGAGTGACAGCTGAAACTCAGTTCCCCATGCACAAAACAAAGTCAAGCTGCCCACCTAGGGACCACCATGGCTGCATTGACTGTCCAAACGGGAGGCTGCAGATTCCCTAACAGGTGACAGATTTCAGTACATGCTGTGTTCTAGGCTGTGGCAGTGCTTCACATCCAGTTTCCTACACATGCTTGCGTTATTCTTGTTCTGTGCTATCCCTCTGGTATTTAAAATGTCCCACCTAGCGCCAGGACCATGGGTGCCGGCCGGGTCAGGTAGAAGTCCCTGCATACAGACACAGACAGCCTTCTCGAAAACATGTTGGTACCCTCTCACTATATAATGGTCACATTGAAGGCCACAATGAGGTTGCGAGACACGTGATGAGGCTCAACAAGGACGAAGTTGGCGCCGTGCCGTGGAGTATGGCAGAGAGGGCAAACTTGAAACAAATACACATATACAGAAAAAGGCGCAACAGTCAAAAATACATAAGTAAATAAATAAGCGTAATGAGAAATGGTGCAACACTCCCCCCCACGCCCACCATGTATAGGCAAATGCGAATACGGGAAGATAGAGGTGCACTCAAACAGAATAAAGGAAAGAAGCAAGCTATTAAGCACAATAGTGCTATAAAGAGCATACAGTACTGCAATTAAATATATACATACATGGCAGGAGAGCATAGAATGCTGAGGAGATTCCCAACGGTTTGACACAAAGCTCTTTATCAAGGCTGATCTCACTGGTATTGATAGTAAGGTACTATATGTGTAGAAGAAAATGCGCTAAAAATCAAATAATCATTGCACCTGTGAGGTGTGTGCATGGTATGCGCCATCTTGGACAGGGACGTCATGATGTCGTAATGCGTTCCTGTAAGACCCTCCATACTACACATGTGCACATAAGGAGTATGCATAGATCAATGTAGTCATGAAAATTGTCAAAAACACGAAATCCAGTAGTTGAGCAAAGGACAGACGTGGCCAGGGTTCTGTAGGAGCTTTTCTTGGGAGGCTGCCCAGGAGGACCTTTTGATCGTTTATCAGTCTGATGGCCATGGTATCGGTTTGTACTTTCCTCTTAAAAAGTCCAATTTAGTCTAAGTGCCCCCCTCCTCCTTCTGAGACAGAGTCTGGGTAAAAGGGCAATTTATCCAGTTTGGGTGTGGTAGCTAAGGCTGCAACTTTCCGTATGGGTTTGATGAGTTCATAACAGGCCCAAAGTTAGAGCTCCTGGGAGCGCTGGTGAGCTGGTAGCAGTCTGCGGATTTGGTTTGGGACTCAGTGTATGCACTCGCATAGGACCTAAGGTCTTCATTAGCAGTGTCAGAGACAATGCATCCCAAGCTAGAGGTAGATGGCTTTTTACTTCTGCCACTTGAAAAAGTAGTACCAAGCACAGAGTCCCAAAACAGGGAAAGGATGCAGTCGTAGCCCTGCATTTTTGGAGGTCTTGACTGTGGCCTTGGCAGCTGCTGGAGCTGAAGCCATCCTGCGTATAATGTCTTGCAGGGCACCTGGATGCAATGATAGCAGAGACTGTAGATGTACCTAGTTGCAGACGACTGCATGCTAGAGCCTTAGACTTCATAAGCGCCATCTACAGACACAGAACTGGTAGAAGCAAGGAGTCTTGACAAGCTCACAGCAGCAGGATTTGTAACGGGCAGATGGTAACAGGCGCTAATGTGTGGAATGGGGGTCATACACAAAGAGACAATTGCATGTTAACGAGAGTCCAGTGACCCCCCACAAATCCACCAGTTGGCATAAAGGATTGTTAGGTATTTCAGAAAGGATATTTGTCGGTTTCTATAGTATAGTGTATAATGGTTTGGTGACAAGTTAAACATCTTATGTGCTTGGCCTAGTCACTAATCGTGTGTGTCTATGTTTCTGTTGTGTTCTGTTGCCTGTCCTCCTTTTATGTTGCTGCTGGCGCAGCCCTTGCCTGCTTGTCCTACCGCCTGGATCTGTCTACAGCCCCTGTGCCATCTAGTTCTGGTTAGCCTTTCTGTTCTATCTTTAGGTTTTAAGGGATCTGTTGCATGTCAAGCTGGCAGTTGAGTTGAGCTGCTCAGGCCAACTCGGCTGATAAGGGAGCAACTCGCGCTTGAGAAAAGAAGATTCAATTCAATGCAGTTCAGCTGCCAACTTGTAAGTAGCTGAGTCGATAAGGGGCACAAATATGGCCAAATCTACGACCAGCTCGACAAAGTCTACCAAAGACTTGTGTGACCAACTCAATGATCAGTTGAGTGAAAAAGCATGCTACCAAAATCAACAAACTTGGCTGAATGCTTTCAACGTCCGACACACCTTCACTTGACCTTTTCTGTAAATAGACAAAATGCTAAGTATCTCAAGCGATGCCCTGAATCGTTGGGTGTAGACCTACCCGTGTTTAGACAAGAACTATTACGTAGTATTAGTATTAAGAGGTATTAAGCATTGTAACATTAGCATAGGGTTTCTGAACAGTCCCGCATACTTACCAAGAATCTCAACTACTACATTTTATGATAAATTTTTATTTGAAAAATCTTGACAATTCTAGCTTTGCAGTGAATACTAGAGCTCTAGGATGATGCCGACTAGTTTAGAAGCCTACCTGGAAGCCTTGTAAAAACCTCATCCCTGATGCATTACAGCGGGGGACCAGGCACTCCATAAATGAATGCAATCACACAGAAACATTTTACAACGCATGAGGCTGGGGGTAACGTCAGCTTTATTTTAACAATGATTTTGTAAAGAAAAGCCCGATCTAGTTCTAGAGTTGCCATGGCAACCATTTTCAGTCCCCTTGCGGACGTGTTCAGCAAGGAACATACCTAGGCTCACCGTGAGCATTGCCTCTCCAGCTCGTTGTGGGAACCAGTAGAGGGCAGAACACGAAGCGCAGATATTCCTACACACCACAATCACACCATTCAACGCGTATTCACACAACAGATGCAAAAAAACCACAACCTTTTAGACTCTTACAGGCATGGTCGTCCACCCGTTCTGTGTGGCTGAACTTATCACCATATTAAATGCCATAATGATACATAAACTGGCCTGTTCAGGTTGTTGGTTGTTCAGATGGCTGATGGGTGCTGACTGAGAGTGCTAGGAGGGGAGTTTTCAGAGAGCTTTTGAAATGAGCAGAACAGGGAAGGGAATTCCAGAGAAGGAGCGAAGCATGTGTGTTTAGTGCAATTAAAGAGATTTATTTAGGGACATTTACATCTGGGGATCTTTAATAAAGTAAATATTTAAATGATGTTTTCCCCATCCACATACTGCATGACTGTAAAATAAGCAAACGTCTGAAATGTTCTAAAACGAAATAAGGAAGAGCTCTCACGTTGCCGGCCGTGTATCGGATATCCCACATTTTAAGTGATCCAAAAAGGGCACTTTAAGGGATATCTTGCCCTCCCACATCAATTCTATCATCTTTTAATTTACCACAATAACATATGCTATATTTCATGCTATTCTACAATATCCGATTCTTGTCCATATAACATTTGTCTTATCCCTGCCTTGCTGTCCTATTATAACATGAGCTGGCAGTAAGTTAGGTAACGTTCCATCAGTGTCAACGAAACAAACTTGGCTCGTGGCTGCAGTCCTCACCGTACGTCCGATTAGTAGCAAAAAGAAAGCAGCTTCGCCAGTCTCGCTGCTTGTGATGCGAGTAATAAACAGCATAATACCAGAAAAGAAAACATGCACGCAAAAGAAAGGAGAGTGTAAGTAGAAGTATAAATACCAATACGTTAAATTTCCTTGTATAATTGTTTATGTGCACCCGCAATGCATATTCGCAACTCATGATTGTGAGGTATTGTATGTCTACTGTATGTTTATATATTGTTATTTGTTTGACTTTTTTTGATAAAATGTAATAATGAATGATAAATGAGGAAAAAAAGAAGTATAAATGCCATAGTATAAAAGTAAAATACTTTTTTTTCCTTTTACTTATGACACCCTATTCTTTTGTGTGCGCAGACACCGCTGTGTTTATTCACAAATTATACTGTACATGCCTCACCATAGGCTTGCAAAAGCCCCTAGACAATGCAGCAAATGCTTGGCTGCCATTCAACATACGAAAACGAATCTTACAATACATAAACACGCAGCCAAAGCTATATAAAAGGATTTGCTGGCAGGACAACTACAGATGGTGACAGAAAGTGTTTGATGTGTCTTAAAACTGCAAAGAAGCTCAAAACAAAAAAAAGAGAAAAATATTCTGAGCGTGAAATATAATGCTTTATACGCTAATTTACTTTACTATTGCAGAACACTTGCTTTCTTCAATGTACTCTACAGACTTTCTTTACTCAGTGTCCAACTGGGCGATTAAGACAGAGCCATTCTATTGTTTACCACAGGCAGTATGACAAGGAGTCCCCTTTCCTAAAAAGGTTATTTTTAGTTTTCATATAATAGTTTAGGTTTTTAAATAATATTTTTGTTGGTTTGTTTCCAGGTCTAGTGATATGGTCGTATAGTCCCAAGAGAATATGGAGTCATTAGTGAAGGCTGATACCTTTTATGAAGTTCGGTGTAGAAAGGGAGTCTTTCTCAGATGCGTTAACGTTTCCATCACCCTCAACCCTAGTCAGCAGGTGAGCGTCTGACATGTTAAGTTTGTAAAACTAGATCTGGTCAGAACTGTACCTTTGTATTCATGTATATGCTGATCTCAATAAGCACATGCCTCTAAGAATGGGGATCAGTTTGTATTCTTGGACATAAGCCACACATTCATAGAACACACATGTGGTTGTGCATATTTAAATTTTGTGTTAATATATAGCTGAAAATCTGCACCAACCATTAACATTGCCTTTTGTCTTTTCCTTTCTTGTAGTCTTAAGCAATTGTTTACTTTGTGTAAATACAATGTTGTGAATCATAATGGAAAAGTAGGAATCCCCCCCAAAGTCTCATTGTACTGCTTACGCTTCAGGCCGGGAGGCCCTGCACGATGCATATTTAAACTGGCGTTTCTGCAAACGTTTAACTATAGAGGAGAAATTCGCTGGGGACATCCCTTCACAATAAATGTAAATGGAGATGTTTTATCTCAACTTAACTAAGCTACAATGCATGGTTTAGTTCATTAAACCCAGATTAATCATGTTCTGAAGAATATTTTCCCCATACCTGAAACAATCGATGGCCGTCCAGTGTCTGTAATGTCCCGTACAGACAGTAATATGTAGTCTCTTAAGTAATGCGGACTGAAAATATTCCCTCTGTCATCCAGACCATTTACTCCACAAGCACAGATCATCCGTAAATCTGATTCCACGACTGCATCTGCTTTTTTGGGGAAAACAAAACACTTGCACTGGGGTAGTAGACAAAATGCAAATTTAATATGCAGAAAATAAAGATGTTTTTTTTCCATTGGGGTTTATTGTGAGAAATCCTCGACCTGTGCAGAATGAACCCAAGCAGTAGAATTACAACCTATTAAACCGAGCTTTTCATTGTCAGAATCATCGGCAGACAATGTATCCACCACAAGAGCAGTATTCATTCATCCTGTTAGTAGGCGATGTGTCCTTTCTTCACTCTTCCCATACATCACCATATTTGTTAGTCTTAACTGGAATTTAAAAAAAAAAAATAGATTTTAATATGAACAAAAACCTCAAACTTTAAACCACAGAATTGCCCTTTCCCAATGTTTTAGATGTTTCCCCTGGCCAAACATACAGCTTTCTCCTCTATAAGGGGCCTCAAATAAGATGATCTATACACAGATGGAGCAATATGTTTGCCTGTACAATGCACGACTCAAAGCAAATAAAATGTAGTAAATAGAACTCATTCATAAACAGATGAGTTCATTTAACGCAGGGTTTTTTTGTACCTCAAGTCCCAGAGCAATTTTGCCATTTTTGCGCTGTCATTATTATTCTCTTTTCCTGTGAATAGTGTACCCATGTAAACTATATTTTGTTTTTTCAAGGAGAGATAGAGCTTTCTTTTGATACCATAGTTAGATAATTAGCTGAAAAATTTAGGATGAGAAATTTAGTAAAAACAAAACTAATTTTTTTTATATATTTTCCCCTCTGAATCCTCACAAATTAGGTAAAGTGATGGAAAATCCCCTCCAAGTTGATCAATTCAGGTGTCCCGATTTCAGAAATGTATATAGAATTTCCATACTTTCCCAGGACTTACAGGGAACATACTATAAGGTGTACATTGGCAGGGGTATTTGGGCACTCTTAATGCCAGTGGCCACCCATCACTGTCAAAAGTGGCTGCAAAAACTTCCTGCGCTTATTTTCACCAACACTTCCGCGTTGCTTCGATTTTTTTTGCAAAGGGTATGCGTTACGGCAGAGAAACCAAGGCAAAATAGTTCAGCTGCTTCTCATAAATACGGAAATACCCCACATCCTTAGTTTTCTTTTTTCTTTCTAGAGGGCAATATCCATCGCTTACATATAGTACCCTATTGGTTAGTAGTTTTTATATTTATGGCTTAACGGGTTTGGGGATTATGAACGGGGGCAGGAGGGTTATACTTTTTAGATGTTGTGTTAGGGCAATGGGACGTAAGGGTTTTTCATTTTTTTATTATTTTTTTTTTTCCTCTTATCAGTGCAGTATGGTTAGCGGTCCTCTTAGTGACCTCTTGAACATGTTATTAATGCCAGGGATGTCACAATGACATAACTTAGTTCACTTTGTTTATTTTTTATTATTATTGCAAAAAAAAAAAAATCACTAACGCTTTTTTTTTCTTTTTTGATTCATGTTTCTCACCCTCCTCCCTGCAACCCCCTCCACCGATCACACTGATCTCTATGCAAGTCCCCATAGATCGTGCATTTAAAACTAACAGTTTTCCAGCGTTCGCGCCAGAAGCCGTTACAGGAGATCGGGCAACAGAAAGCCAGCGATGCTGTATCCCTGCGGCTGCAAGAAGGGCAGGACGTACCGGTACGTCCATAGGGGTTTCTTGAGATGCGTTTTATGGACGTACTGGTACGTAGGGGACTGCAGGGGTTTAAGGACAAAGGATGTTCTAATTCTATGAATGATCTTTCATCATATTGTTGCAGCTTGTTATATCCAAGAAATGCTGTGTATATGCAATGAAGGTAAATCATCGTGATCAAGTCCTGTACCTTCTTTCCTGGGGGCTCTCTCTGAAGAGAGTTTTGCAGGAGTGTCAGCTCTCTGTGTCACAGCTATCTCGTAGGTTTCTCTGTTTTTGTTTCTCAGTTCATCGTAAGTCATGGGTTTTCGCTTGGGAATTTCCTCCAGGAAAGGTTCTGGCTCTGTACAGCAAATAAGTAATGACAGAAAATAAGATCATTGAGAATATTCAATGAAACGTTTGTTTAAATTTTTTTGATTTACCATTGCGACTCAATAATCCATTAAGTATTTCTTGTTGAGACATCAGCCTCTAGCATAAGCCTGCCCTCATTTTTCCTTTAAGGTGAAATACATTAAACTATAACATTCCCACCTGAAAAGGTGTTGCTCTAGAGTTAGCAGTTTTAACTAAGAGTTACTCAGAGATTGTTATCTGGAGAAGAAAAACCCCAACAGAGTAAAGTTCAGATACACACAACAGAAGTATATAGCCCATATCTGGCCTTAAAGACATCAGACGTTTGAATACATGATGGCAGTACAATAAGAGTGTGTGCGTGTGTGTATGAAGGTCAGGACTGGGTCTAAATGCAGCCCCAGGCATTTAATCCATCTGTAATTGTAAGAAAACAGACCCGGGCCTATTTGCCTTCTGGGCATTTACCCTGAATATACCATGTCTAGTCCACATACCTTGTGCAATGCTATCACTTATTCCAGTGGTTGAAGATTCACTGAGAGAAGCACTGAATGGGACAGTGGCAGGACTCGAGTCATACTGACTTGAGTCATACTCGCTGGGACGCACACGCACGCGAGGCGGTAACTCGCTAGGGTGAGCAGAACCTGTGGGTGCCGGTGCCTTTCCGAAACCATCTTCAGAAAACTCAGAAGCTCTGCCACCAGACCTGGAATTTAAGAGAAAGCAGCAGACGTTCATGGAATATCAAATCGTAACAGAATACATCTATAAAGCATATCAGTAACATAGCTTCAGCAAACAGTAATGTATGGGGCTGCGATTCACACAGAAGCATCACAAAGTACAAAGGCAAAGGCACAGAAAACCAGACAAGCTCACAATATGTCTACCTAGAAACCATCTAGGATTTCATTCTATGAGCTAAAGAAATTCCCCAGTAATCTGACAGGCCTTTTAGCATCTGCTTGTGATAAATCCTGGGCTTGATATACTTAAGAGATTTGCAGTGTGCCAGTTCTAGTGTGGGTGCCAAAAGTTTAGAAAGAACAGAGAATGCAGACCATCCTACCTTTCAGAGACCAATATTTACCAGCTCTCTGTTTTTCCTTAACATTTTGTCAGGACGTATGGCCAAAAATATCATTTTATTCTCTCTACAATCGTTTTTAAAACATCATAGGATTTTAAGACAAAGCTTTTAAAACAAAACACACTCACAAAAAACATGTTTTTCAAATTTATCTTTAAAGTGGATCATAAGTTATTAAAGATGAACTTGCTCCTTAGACGTCAGTATAACACGTGGCCAACCATTCCTCCGGCATCCGATTTCCTCAGCTCCCGTATATTAATGAAGTTATTTTAGATCTTCAACAGACCCAGGCAGTCACCACAAACACTAGGCGTCTTTAAAACAGATACCACATTCATTTCTCACTTTCCCACTGTGGAAGCCTCCGTCCGCCCCTTGCTTCTGGGTTCAGTAATATCTAATCACCAGCTGGTCAGTGCATTATATTCATGTTATTAGGTTAAAACCTATGGAGTGGGTTAGGTAAATACGATCAAAGTTCTCTTACTGTCCCATGGCAGGTCTGTATCCTTGGCGGAGGGCTTCTCCTAGCGGGGAATTCTCCAGCCTCTTGAACTTTTCTTGACAGTTTTTCATGTAGGAGACTTTTCCGACCAGATATCCACAAAACCCAGCAACTTCCGGGAACCAAACACAACATTATCACTTGCACAAAAAGAAACACAAACAGATCAAAGCACGTTTGCTTGTTTTAATTTTCCCTACAAGCACAAAACTGGTTAAGTAGCGATGGTTTCACAGACCAAAGAAAAGAAAATACTTACATGCCACTTTAGGGGCAGAGCCAAATCTTGTAGATGCTGTAAGAATCCCTAAGAAGAAAAAGAAATACCGTTAAGAATGTATTTAAAGATGCAGTTTAGGTACCGTTATTACACTCGCATGTTGGGCTATTTGTATATTACAGCCAGCCATGATGTTCAGAGGCTGGGATGGATTTATTCCCCCCACACTACTAAACAAGTGCCTTACCTAATTTTACTTTTCATTTAACTTGTTTATATTATTAGAACTTCCAGTTCCACATAACTAAAAATGACCCCCAGCCACCACATGCACCGCACAGCTTCTAAGCATTTGCATGTTAAATCTTCTATAAACTACTCTTGCTTGAGGTAACATGGCTTGGAAAACCAGATTTACCAATCAATAGCTGGGTTCACAAGCAATATTGTGAGTTGTCTTTCTAGTCAAAACGAATGTTGACAAGCCCTTGAATACTATTAATAAAAAGGGATCTAACGAAAAGTACAGGAGGGAAGTTAAAAGTTAGAACAAGAGGCCATAGTTATAAAACTAGAGGATCAGAAGTTTAGATGTATAGTAACGAAGATTTGCTTTACTCAGAGCGTGGTAGATAAATCAGGAGTGGTAGCAGCAAGGGATTTTAAACATGCTCGGGACAGGCATAAAGCTATCCCGAATCAAAGATCAAGTACTGGTTAAAATCTGAGTCATACATCAGTAACAAACATGCAGACTAGATTTACTGAATGGTTCTTATCTGCCGTCAAATTCAATGTTTCTAATTCATGTACACACCGGTGAAGCGTCATAAAACGTTTACTTCACACAGAAGATGCTACGGACGAGCAAGGCCCATGTAATTATGTATGAAGATATCAAAAAAAGTTTCGGATGGAAGCAACAATGGCGCTGGTTCATCCGATTTAAATATACAAAAATATATCTGAACTGAAAACTAAAGAAGAGTCTCACAAATGCCCAGATTTAAATGCTACATATGACATGTAGCGTGTGTTCTGATGGCCTTCTCCAAACACTAGCAGAATGTGGCTTCTAATGACGCCTGGAAGGTGCGTGACCAAAACGAGACAAGCAGAAAGGGATCACATAAACCTTTTACATGAAAGATGTAGAATAATGCAGAGCTATGTATAGTTAAAGACACTGTAAGGAAAGGGTTAGAATGATATGCGTACCTTTGGAGACAAGGCCCTGTGTAAGAATCATGCTTATCGCAGCAATAGGGACAGCTGTAAAGAAATGTAAAAAAGAAAGTAATTGTTACAATACCAGACATTAAACAAACAAACACTGGTTTGCATAAAAGCCATTTATATAGTTATTTGACATATGAACTCAAAGAAATATGGAAGCAATAATTGTCATATCTAAAACAATAACATATACAGTACCCTCTAGTAACATTGGCACCCTTGGTAAATACAAGCAAATAATGCTGTGAAAAACTATCTTTTGATCTTTTCTTAAAAAAACAAACACAAAAACATACACAAATACTCTGTTCTCATGGATACCAAACAACTGCAAAGACAACGCAGGTTTATATATATATATAAAAAAGTTAAATATACATGTGGCACAATTATTAGCACCCCTATGATTTCATAAGAGATGTATGTTCCCATTTATATTTTACATTTTTTTTAGTGCACCGGGGGGTGAAAAGGAACAGGAAATTGTTCAGCCGTGACTTCCCGTTTCACAGGGGTACAAATATTAGGTAACGTACAGTCCAAATTCCCTTAGCCATTCATTACAATGGGTACGACCAAGGAATATAGCTGTGATGTGCAGCAAAAGGTTGTTGAGCTTAACAAAATGGGAAATGGCTATAGGAAAATAACAAAAGCATTAAAAATGCCCATTTCCACCATCAGGGGAATAATGAAGAAGTTTCAGTCAGCTGGAAATATTATGAATCAACTTGGAATCTCCAAGGATGACAGCTGGATAATTGCAGGCGTTAGTTGCATCTTGAGGTTCAAAAGTCTCAAACTACAATCCGATGTCACCAACACAAGCTGTTTGGAAGGGTTTCAAGAAAATAAGCACACACGCAATACAGTTCATGCATCCAAACAGTTGTTGCGTTAGCCGACTACTTCCCCGTCCTCAACGGCTTATGGGTGCTACGGCAGAATATTGTAGTCCTTACATCTGTACCAAAAGCTCTCCTCATTACACTCTCTGAACACTCTTCTCTCATCTTCGGTAGGCACGTAACCAACTCCAGGGGCCTTAAAGACAAACAAATGCATCTATGAATCCATTTTTATTAAAAGCGTTATGAAAAACTACAACATTCATCTGGCTGGTTGAGGGTGAAATCTATAAAGAATTTATTCACATTTATACACTCTAAAGAGAGTCATATATTGAGCATGTATGTGAAGAACACCATGCATTGCAAAAAACAACACTGCAAGTAAACACCTTGAAAATAGCATTAAAGTGTGTGTTCTATTTTTATTCTTTTCTATTTAAAGGGTTAAAGCAGAGCTTGACAAATCCAAAGAGCTGTTTAGCCGCGGTGCCTAGATTTTTATATCTGGCTCACGTTCGTTCTCTTTTTATATTGATCGTTATGGGTCAAAGAAAAGACAGTTGTGTCCGTCTTGTGTTTAAGTCTACACAAATTTGTTAAGCCCTGTGCTAAACACACTAGTCAACGATACGATAATTAAGGGAAGTTCTATGGTGCATGGTGATGAATGCTTGTATTACGTATATAAAGCAATGTCCATCTATCCATCACTACAACGGCCGTTATTCAGATCAGGTCACACACACTTCTCAAAAGATAACAGCTTAAATACGAAATTATCTGCAATGTGAGGGAACCTGGGTTAATTAACACACTTGGCAACGAGGTCTTCTATAAACCAACCTAAGGCGCTTAGCCTGTGACAGAGTGTGATATATATATATATATATATGTAAATGGGTGAAGCCGTATTAGTCCAGTAGACACGATATAAAATGCGGTGATATTTTTTTTATTGGTCTAACATAATATTTAAAAGACAAGCTTTCGAGAGTTATCCTCCCTTCATTAGGTCCGAAGCATTACTTAGTAGTAGTCCAATAAAAAAGGTATCACCACAAACTCTATTTATTTATTTTTTTATATATATCGTGTCTACTGGACTAATACAGCTTCATATATATATATTTAAATATATATAATATAATATATATATATATTTATATATATATATATATAATTATATATATTAGTGTGTGTGTAACATGAATGTAAAGTAATGAATGTATATACAGTATGTTGTGATATATGTGTGTGTGTTTATATATATATAAGCTACAGGAATGTGTATACAGAATAATATGTGGGTGCATATGTGTGTGTGATTATATATATAAAAGTACATGAATGTATATATTACAGTATGTGTGTGCAATGTGTGTGTGTATGATATATATATAATAGTACAGGATGTATATACAGAATAATATGTGTGTGCATGTGTGTGTGTGTGGATATGTGTGTGTATATAATAATATATAAAGTACAGGAATGTGTATATACGAATAATATGTGTGTGCATATATGTGTGTGTGTGTGTGTGTGTATATATATATATAAAGTACAGGAATGTGTATATACAGAATAATATGTGTGCGCATATGTGTGTGTGTGTGTGTGTATATATATATAAAGTAGAGGAATGTATATATACAGTATGTGTGTGCATGTGTGTATATATATATATATATATATAGTACAGGAATGTATATAAACAGAATAATGTGTGTGTATAGATACACATCTGGAAAGTAGTTGAAGTGACACCATGTGCCCTTGAGATGTATGTCCTATTAATAAGCCTGTGCATGTAATCCTCCCCACACATGAGGCTAATGCCAGGTCCGTGCAGTGAGCGTACACGGAGCAGCATTGTTATAAGCGTGTCATGGAAGCAGGGTTCATCGTGTGATACCTGCACAGCACTGTGCTGAGGCGGCTGCTGCCCGCTGAGCTCTGCCGGGGAGGCGGCCATCCCACTGGCTTTAAACTGTCACCATAAACAAGCAGCGATGTCCCTGGAACTAACGCCGTGACCTCTCTTCTCCTCGTACAGTATGCGGACCGGAAATTCTCCGCGACCCGGAAGCGGTACACTCAAATTCCTCCCGGCTAGAATCCGCAGCACAAGAGCACATATAGCGGTGTTATGGCGACTGGCGTTTTGTCGCACAACTCCTATGGTGCAAACTCGGCTGCAGTGTCACTCACTTGTTTAATTTACGCAACATTTAGAATAGTTACGTAAAGCCTGTGCGCAGACGCTATGTGTAATCTATTTGTGCGGGACGCTCTAACTCTCTCAGGGGCTCCGGATGTATATAACCGAGCTGCTGGAAACACCGCAGCACGGAACGAGTGGTGTTCTATAGACAATGTAATGTGTATATGGCGGGGTAGGCAACACCTGGCTGCCCTGCTTTTACAGAACTACTACTCCCATAGTGCTTAGCCAGCAAAGGACAGCTTGAAATAGCTAGCTGGGTGTTTTAGGTGCTCGATATCTCCTGGCGATCGTTTACAAATCCTCTGCAAAGTCTCCGGACTCCCTGAGCAATGGATGCATATGAATGAATGTGCTTTATATTTACATTCTTTCAACCTGGAAAAGAGCTGCTCGAAGCAGCCAATCAGCGGAAGGAAAGCTCGCCCATTGAAATCAGTTAACCCCATCAGGACAGCACATTTTTAGACATGTAGCCACCTGCTAGACATGGACGGGGTGTGAGTTTAGTTTTGTGTTGTTATGTAGTTAGAATAGAGTTGCGTATATTTGCGCACAAGTAAGGAGTCAGGCAGACAAATCCTTGTTATTTGGCAGCTTGCTATTTTTTTTTTTTCGGAACCAGAAGAGATTACACCCGTATAGATCAATATGAACTGACGGCAACCAGATCGACACATATAGGAGCCGCAGCTAGCCGGCCCCTGGGATTTCCCAAGCCCTTAGGTCTTGTTTGCAGGCCGTGACAAAACAATGCTTATGAATAATGCAGAGAAACACTTTATAGTTGGTGATCAGTAACGTAAAAATTCCACGCAGCCAATGAAAAACCGAGATATCGATCATTTTTCTATATTTTGATTTTTTTTCCCTAATCCATACAGTAAATTATTCAGCGCTACCCTGTACTGTAGTGGGTACCCTATAGCTAGGCCTGTTATGAAGAGCAACTGCCAAAAAGACTATTAGATTAGTTAAACATTTCATAAAGTTCCTTAATTAAATCCTAAATACCTGTACATTAATTGTGCTGATCAGTATTGCGTACATATACATATATATTATATATATTATATATATGTCCATATACAGGGCAATGCTGTTTATAGGCTCGGTGTATGTTATTCAGCAATGTTCCTGGGTGGGGGGGAAATATTGTCGCCTTTGTGTACGCAATTATGAGACTAAACACTGGAAATAAGACCATCAAGCCCAAGGAACCCAAGTGGAGTTGTGTGATATTAATGGCCTCCCTTGTATTTATGCTTCAAACTTTTGCTTTGTATAAATACATTTTCCTCCCCAGCTATTTTCAGCGTTTTGTTGCATTTGTATCAGCGGGAGCTTTTTACTATTTTTGTACTGCGGACGAAGCCAGGAATTTTCTTGTAGCTCCACTACAAATATGGAGTGCATCACAACCCCCCGGTTTGTTTTAGTTCAGTGTTTAGAAATGGGATTCTACATTTTCCAAAGTCTCGAGTCTGTACCAGGAATAAAATGATTGGAGGTCGGAATTATCTGTAGCACTGACATAGTCCAGCCTTGCTGTGTCCTAGTTGCACTTTTTTGGTGGGGGGCAGTTATTCTTTCCTAGCCTGTGACGCTATCTGCATCTTCCCTTTTCCATTATGCATTATGAATGGCCAAGGTCAGCAAGAGTCACCTTCACAGCTTTTAGCACAATTATATTCATTTATTAAAGCTGTGAATATATCGCTTAGAAATAAGGGGCTATTTTAGTTCTTAAAAGCTGTGACTTATCTGTTTTTGCCATTGATTCTGACAGCCCCCACCTCTCCTTACCAGGAAGCGTTCATCACAACCCTTTTTCTTGTTTGTGCCCAGATAACAATCATTGAGGCAAACACTGCCGTGTTTGCTCCCTTACAGCATACATTGTGGTGGGGTAAAGGTAACAGACCCCCCACACACACTTAAGGGGGTAGCAGAGGCATTATTAAAACGCCTCTACCAGGCAAGCCAGAAGGCGCAAGGGATTCTGGGCAGGTTTATGATGTAAATCATTACGTAAATAATGAACCCCTTTTTTTTTCATATTTTTGCATTTATATCCACTTTATACATGGACCCCTTGGAGCAAATGTCCCCTTTACTACAGCCTTTAAACAGAGCCCGGGACAGAGGTGCAGTAGCCAGATCACTGCTCATGGATGGCTAAATCGTCCTCTATGGGACTCATCGGCATGAGGTTGGATGCCGGCTTACAGTTGAGGTTTGGGCAATATGTGAAGCCCGCACAAAAGAGAACTATTCCTCCCTTAGTAACTGTAAAGAACAATAAATGGTGTTACTGCCCCTATAACGAGGCCAATCATTTAGAAAATCATATCCTGCTAACAATGAGTTATTGTAGTTATTAGCGCGTCACTAAAAATATTTTAAAATATATTTTTAAATTAGTAATTTATTTGAGGAGGGCAGGCAGTTCTGGTGGAGACATCGCAGCTCATCGCCTAATTTCATGGTGAGTTTGACATATTGTGTTAAAATCAATCCGGTTCTGCCTGAGAAGAGCGTTCAGCTCAAATTGATCCATAAGATATTACATACCGTGGGGGCTTATTTATTCCAGGAATAATGCGTTTGTGATGACTTGTGTTAGTAATGAAATCCACGTGAATGATAAGATTAATATCGGAATAAAAGTCATCTAAAAAGGAATAACTGCGGATGTATCGGCCGAAGGTCATATTGATTAAGCTGTAGGGTTTTATGGTATAGCTGTAATGTTTCTTCTGTCCTTGCTTTGTAGCTTTGTTTATGTCCAGAAACAATTATCACAAGGAACATGAAAGTGCCCAAATAGCAAAAATATTACTTGATGGACTTCATAGGTGGCGATTAGGTCATCGTCTATGATGATATTGAGGATCTACAGAGAAACTCGTTCTTGTGGAGACATGTTCACCCTGTAGGCTTTTACAACTATGTGTACAATGGGGGCAATTCACTAAGCAGAGAGTTGTGGTTTCACCTCCTTGACCTCACTGTGCATTATGAAGAACCAAACCCAAGGGCTTGGCTGGCCCTGTATAATGTATAGTTAAATCAGTGAGATTTCTTCAGTCTCTTTACCATTTGAATTATGCATTATACAGGGCCACCTCAATGCCTCTCCTGGAGAACCCTGCTGTTGTTGGCCCTTCATAATCAGAAGGGAAGGAGTTCAAACCCCTGCTTTCCTGCCGCCTCTCACTTTAGTAACTAGAAAAAACAATTCTGACATTGTGTTACATTAGATTTAAATACACCATAAGCAATGTTACTATATTAACAACTCTAATAGAATGATCAAGACAATGGTCACAAGGAAATATAATGTGGATGGAACATGATATATTGCATCATGATGCAGCTAGAGAGTATGGTGTGACATCACAGCTTCTGCCACCATATACATCACAGCAGTACTTGGGAGTGTTGGTTCCAGTGATACCAGCAAATAAAGCTGCAGATGTCCATAGGTACTGAAGCATTATAGAAATATAAAGGAACATGTTTATAGAAACATAGAGGAATGAATGTACATTTTATTGCTAAGATATGAATTAAAAAAAAAAAATTGTTTGAAATGCTTAATTAATAATTTAATAATAAATTCCACAGCATTGCGAAATGACATGCTAGAGTTGTACCCTCCATGCGCACCGTTACCTTTAATTCATCCTTCCGGATAGTGATGACCTCATCTGTCTGATTAAAGCTGTAATCACAGAGAAGTTACATGAAAGCACTCAAACTCCATCAAGTGTAGCAGAATAATGTCAATATGTAATACTCTTCATTTAAATAGATTTTCTTTATGTAGTTTCAGCATAAACCATACGAATGGCTGCTTAAAATCGCATTTTGGGAACGCCAGTAATGCTGACATTTATACCAAACATGTTATTTCCTGTAGGCTATTTTGTTGCTGATTACATCATGTCAGAATGTGCCAAGAAATACGTCACTTCTGATTTTGTTTTCTTTATTTCTAAATTTACTGTTTCCACTCCATTGCATAATTCTTCTTTCATGTTTGAAGGAAACTACGGCCATCATATACTCACCTTAATGCAAGTGGTAGCTGAGTTGTCTCTTTAAATTTTCATGCCGTCCTCCTTTGCCAATCCATTGGAGGCATTCTGCAGAACCACCCCACACAATGGCGCATGCTCCGGGGGTACTTGTTATTACCCCCTGTGTATGAGTGCAAAGTGTCACAAGGCCCATAGCTGCTGTCTGACAGAGCTTGTGGTCCCTCGCTATATAAAAGCTCAGCTCTTCTCATGTATACGCTGCCCAGATTTCATAGGGACGATAGTCCGCTAAAACAAAAGACTTTGTGACTCTGCTCGTTACCTTTCCCAGATGGCGTCATCTACTCAGCAATGTGTCGGGACTCCAGCGATGGATATGGGAAAGAGGTATACGATGACATAACAGGCATGCAATGGCTGTCCCTTTAACTAGCGAGAAAAGGCGATATGATTATTTGCATGGACTCTGAGTTGTTTGAGCAGGGCCCTCGTCATCGTTTGTCTCTATGAGTCCAAATGTTTACTTCTATTTGTTGTGTCAAGTTGTCCATTGTACAGCAGCGCAGAATAGAATGAATAATGGCTGTCTCCATTGATTAAGGGAGTTTTCAGCTCCTTTACTTCTCTATACATTATGAAGGGTCAAACCCAACGAGCTTCTGCTGCACAGCTTGGCTGGCCCTGCATAATGTGTAGTTAAATCTTTGCCCTCTTAAATGTTTGCCCCGCAGTGTGTATAACCCCAGATGTTAGATATACTTATACTGCAGGGCAACAAACGTGTGACGTTGATGGGGTCTGTTCACTAAAGGGAGAGTTGTGGTTTCAATGTCTTAACTTCATTGTGCCTTTTGAAGGACCGACCCCAGTGGGTTTCTTGTGCAGAAAACGCTTGGCTGACCTGTATAATGAAAAGTTAAATCAGCGTGGGTTCTCCAGTCTCCCCACTCCTTGTGCAATGCATTACAGAGGGCCGGTCAGGGAAAGGCAAAGCGTCCATACAACCACACCAGTGTCTGAGGCAAGACTTGTAGAACATCTTTAAATGTCCACCACAGACCCCAGTAAATGTGCACCATGAGCAATGTTGGTGCCTACCCCTGAGGCAAGCTCAACCCTTCTTGTTAGAGGAAGCCCACCAGTATTGGCCCTTCATGATAGTGAATAGTGAGGTGAAACCATAACTCTCCTTTAAAGAGTTAACTGCTCTATGTGTTGGTCCCATTCAGCCACTGAGTCATTTAGTACCAGACATTCCAAGACTGAGCTAGCAGTACATGCAAGTCCACAAACTCAGCTGGGAAAGGATTGATAGACAAGTGCGTCAGCCAACCAGTGAAAGAAGGGAGAAAATTATCAATGAACCAATTAAAACACTGCATCATTCCTTGGGGCGTGAACGTATCCGTGAGCTATTCAAACCAATCAAACTGTCGAAAGCCTCCACGGGGGCGGGACCGGCAGCAGCGTGTGAGCCAATGCCAGAATACGGTGAAAGACGTCGCTTTATGACTGACAGAGTTTTACATCTCGACAATCACAGCAGACACACAATTGGGCGGAAACGATGGAAACAGTGACCGACACCTTTTGCAGCCAATAGTTGAAGTTTTCCGCCTCCCCTTCTCTACGGGGCGTCCAATGAGCGCAAAGCGGGGTCTGGCGTGTAACAGTAACGTTGCGTATCGAGGGGAAGAGAAAGAATAGATGCTGAGAGAGGGGCTGGAAGAGTCGGGCCGCTGAGTGGAAACGGTTTGGAGTCTGACTCGGATGGAAAAACCGTTAGAGGGCCGGGTTTTAAACGAGAAGCAACAGCAAATAGGAGGAATCCGTAACCCGTGACTGAGGAAGGGACCAGACCCCAAGCCCCGCGTTATCCGGCCCGGTGAGTGCACGTTCGAATGGCCACTGTGGACATGCCTTTTGCATGTTTACCTCCGAGCCCCGTGGATCTCGGGTGGGATTGTTCATCCACATACTGTGCGGTGAAGCGAAGAGCCTCTCAGCCAGACAATAGTGTGATACAGGAGGAGGGGCAGGGGGCTGTTATGACCCTAAGAGCTTGCAATCGAATCGCGTGCTGTCAGTCTGTTCTGCATTGCTGCTGTGCATGTGTATGATTGTGTGACTTCACGGCTCAGTGTTACATACGGGTGTTATAACGCTGATAAGACTCATAGTAACCAGAGTTACAGCAGGGTCATTCAGTGTTTCTGTGCACAAGAGCTAACAATCCAGATTCCATCTAGAGTGCCCTACTTTAGCATGTCCTGTCAGTTTTATTTATTACCCCTGGTAATTCAATAAAGCAGAAGTGATTGTAATATACAGGTTTTTAAATTGGCATCAAGGTGGTGGATAAATAGAAGTGCCTGCCGGCACTGGTGGTACAGTGTAATACAGGAAGGATAGTGATAATATTATGCTGCACATAAAAGTAAGGCCGGTGATTGCGCAAGACATGGAGATCAGACATTGGTCAGGCTAGTCTCATCATATAGTTCTGGGGAATTTTTCTCATCTATAACATTATATCAAGCGATATACACCTGGATGAGAGCTACACGGATGCCCCTTACATTCCCCACAAGTGGGGCTGCCACAGAATACGGTAGCGTTTCCGCACATGCGCAGCGCGCGTTCTCCGGTGAAATCGGGACCGCTGTCCCTCGCGAAGTGGCTTGTGGTGTATTGACGACTTATATATGGCTGAAAACTGACCAGTTCTTCTGTGCTGAACAAATGAGTGGAATCTATTCACTAAAGGGAGAGCTTGTGGGAGAGTTGGGGTTTTAACTCCTTAACGCCGCTATACATTATGAAAGTCTAAGCCCAGCCCTGTATAATGTGTAGTTACATCAATTTCTTCAAAGCCTCCCAACCCATTAAATATCCCAGGGCCAGCTCAGGCCGTTTCGCTGGAATAGTTTGCCTCAAACATTTCTATGAGTGGAACTGGCTTATGAAGCAAGAACAGCAAAGTTCTAGACAACGTCAACGGTATTTTGGGTCTTAACGTTTCCGGACACTGAATCACGGTTCATGCAGCTGTCTTGCGAGGCTGTAGTTTCTTTGTTGGTCGCCGGGCACGTTGCTGGGTTGTACGGTCGTTTGCCGAGATGGTGCAAGGTAGTGTGATGAAAAACATTTGTCGATCTGGTAACCTTTGCACGAAAAAGCAACATTCACAAGTTAAATATAAATATATATCTATACTATAAGTTCCCGGGGTAGGGAAATGTCCTCTAATCGCTTATTTAAAGGGACAGTAAACGGCCTGTAAAGAAGAATGCATATTAAAGGACTTGTGCCCACGTTCAGAGGTAACGGGTCCAATCAGACAAATCCAGGTCATGGAAGAAATGTCGCCCGGTTTCCAATCCTGTGCTCTCGTGTCACAGAACACGGTCACCATGATCAGAAGCTCATGATCGGGGCGCTGATGGGTCGTTGCCCATCATGGCTATTGGGCCATCAAGCTTCCCAGCAGTTATGGGGTTTGAGGGTTTGTTTTCCCCACTTATCTGCACCCCTCGTCAATCTGAATGTCAGTGGATCATTATAATGAGATGCTATGGGGATGGATCAATGAGAAACATTAAGGCCTCATGAAAAGGCCAGGGAATGTTCTTATTTTCCCTGCAAAGCCATATTTGTAACATCCGAGGTCATTGTGTGTTCCAAAAAAAGTGTTAAATAAAGTACTCTAATATGCGTTCTTCAGAAAGAAAAATGAAATCTCTTAACCTGACATAGAAGGTGCAGCTCTGGAGCTGGAGCTTCCCTCTTCATGGTCTGACTATTCTTGCCACTGATTGGTTGCTTGAACGATGTCCCTCCAAAGCTGCTGAGTATTCACAGCGACGGTTTGGCCGGGTGATTTGGTTCTCTTCAGAGTGTGGGAGAGAATGCACGTCCGTCCTGCTTCCTAATATAATGGTTAGCTGCTAGTTTAGTTGGGTACTGGCATTTATATTACATCATCACTGCTGTTTACTTCATAGAAACTGGTATCTGTGACCAAAGTCACCTCTCCTTCTCTCCGCTATAACAAAGGCAGCCTAAGCAAGTCATCAAAAAAGGAGAAATGCGGCTGCTCCCGTGGTGTACGTAGAAGCGGTTTGTTTGTGAGGCTTTAGCCTCTTCCGCACCTGTCTGCTTATTTTTTATATTGTCCTGTAGCCGTTTTGTATAAATAAATGTATTCATCTATAACAAGCTTTGGGACTGAATGTCGTCCCATCCATACAGAATGCACTGCCTGACTGCTCATCATATGCTATAGCGTGCTCCAAAGCTTTGGAATGGGGGGTGCTATGTATAAGGACTGGTCCTTGCTTGATGCATCAGATGTTCCCTTTTCGTAAAGGGACAGTTTAACCTTTTTTGTTCCCTAGGATGAGTCTGTGTTCTGATCCAGCTAGATCCTAGAAACCATCTGAAGACTGGGATCTTCCCTGAGCCGTCGGCAGTCTATACGTGTCTTTGGCATGGAAGCCTGTCCGACAAGCTCTGGTGTCAACATCAGCAAAGAGGGAAGTTTTTTGCATAGTGTTCCTTAAATATATTTATGTGCGCAGACAAAGCCCATACATGTACGAGGCTCACGATGCATTGTTTTTAATGGGTTTAAACCTCAAATTATTAAAGTTGCTGGGGCTGTTCATTCAATAACCTGCTTTATGAACGAGTCTTTGTATTAGACGACTTTAATATTATCTGACAATGGCCTGCTCTCTACGCAGGCGAGAAGTGCCACCAGCTTCTATTTATTTGTGTTACTCGTGTGTATTGTGTAATAATTTATTGCTATAAAGCCAAAAGAAAGTAACCTATTTCCAGTGTCATTGGTAAATATGTTATGTTTTGTCAGATAAATACAAATAAATGGAAACAAATATTTTGGTATTTCATTTTTTGGGAACTTAGTATTTCATTTTGTTCCAATAAACCACCTGTTAACAAAGTCCTTTTCTCATCGGGCTTTCATTAGTCAGGGTGTCTGGCTGATATTTATTCTACAGAAGTAAAGGGGAAAAAATGTGTGTGTGTGTGTGTGTGTGTGTATATATATAATATTAATATATATATATATATATATAATCTATAATCTGAATACCAACAAAGAATATTAAGTATACAGCCCATTCCCAGCAGAGATATGGATTTGGAATAAAACTTATGGAGAAAAAAAAGACTGTAAAAACTTAACCTTGAGGGATGAAATAACAAGAAAAGAGAAATATTGTTAATATTACATGCCTCTCGGTAAAGTCCTAGAAACAGGAGCAGCTATAATATCGGTAAAAATTAGGCATTGGAGGGACTTGTTACCGGGATTCAGGATATCAACTGAAAACCCTGAGTCCCTACACTGCCTAAAAGACACCATTGTTGGCAATGTTAAGATTTCTTTTAATGAGATTTGTGCTGCCTGCTTCACTGTTTCACCGTTCTAGCTGTCTGGGGGCAGAGAGTTTCTCTGGCATCTCTGCTGTTTCTCTCCCCCGCCTTTTGGATGAATTGTACTGTAACTACCAGCCTTGTGGCTCAGCGTTGGCATAATAATGTGTTTAATGTTTTATAGGGATCGCCACATGTTTGTAGAATTTAAAAAGAGACACAGCCGGGTTCATTGCAGAAGCCTCTTATTATTTGTAGTTTAGGATTTTTTGTTTGATTTAGTTTGATTTTATGATAGACATTGTCATTTGGCTATGCTGAGTTTATCTAGTTTAACCTGTTTTTCCTCCATGAAACTTTATTAAGCCTTAAATAGTTACGTGCCTCATGTGGCTCCCTAGCCCTTTGGCTTACATCTCCATCTACAGCAGCTTGAACCCCCCACTGGCCACTGTTTGTTTAACTTTACTTGACCTGAAGTTGTCCTCTTCTGCAGAGGCTGCGTGTGATCAGGAAATGTATTGTTTATGCTAGTTCTGCCACACATGTCAGCGCCCCCAAAATAAGAGCCCCCCTTTGAGAGGGACACTCCAACCATCACATGCACTTTAATGCATAAGATAGCTGTGTGGTCGCTTTAAATTTTCCTATTGGCCACGATGGGTGCGTTTGCCCCCTCCTTTCCACTCCCCAGCTAAATGCCCTGCAGGAGATCTCCCTGCCCGTGCCGGGATCTGTTCAGACCCCCTTGTGCTCGTGTGAAAAGTGCTGCCATTGATTTTGACTTTATCTATTTTTTGGTTTTGGCAGAATGTATATTAATGAACCCAGTGTAGTTTAATATGCATTCTCCTATACAGAGACTGTTGGGGACATTAGATGTCCCTTTGAAAACACTGATCCCCTAGCTGATATGTCATTTTATTATTTCCTCTAAAGATTTCATAAAATCAAAACCAAAAACCTTTTAGTATCTATGGCAACAGCTTATCTGCACCTGTGTCTTTTGTTACCTACAAAATTATGAACGAGACAAAATGAAATGATATCTAGCAAGGATTTGGACATTCTGCAGGACCATGAATGATGTTTCTAATGCTTCAAAAAAAAATTTCAGTTGGCTGAAAAACTATTTCTAAACTGTAAGTAAATACAGTGAAAGATACCGACAACGAGACAAGAGGACAAGGTATGGGGACAGTCCAGCTGCTGTGTTCATGCAAACAATAGGGTCACCTTTATGTATCCCCAATGTGCAGTTGTACTGACGTTTCCATACTGGGAGGTGACCTGGGCGATTACCTATCGGAAAAGGAGACATCGGAAAGAATGCTAGTAACCGTCATACGGCGTGTTTATAAAACAATTGTAATAAGGAACCGCCGGCCCCGTAACGGCAGCTTGTTTGAGTGGAAACTTCTTAGGGCCTGTAATGAATGTTCTGTGGCTGCAGTAAGAGCTATGTTGTAGTTTGAGGAAGTGGTTTCTCTTGCGTTTAACCCTTTATCTCTTCTAGATGATGTGCGTGCGTTTTGATGTCTCTCCTCTGCTGTCTCCTAGCCTGGCCAAACCACACGTATGTGAGCTTCTTTTTGCCCTGCCCTCCTTTAATGGGTTTGGAGCGCTGGTAGAGCCCCTGGCTGCCTGTATGAAAGATGGCGGCCGCCGGCATATTGAAGGTTTGTCCTCTGCTCATGGTTAACATGCCGTGGGTGAGAAAAACGGGGCATTCCTCAGACTTCCTCGCTTATTCTGCGATTCTCTGTGTATTGGATTCATAGAAGCTGTCTTTGAATGATGTGTTTGATATTATGCAGACTGCTGTAACGTGTGTTCGTCACTTTGTTCCCTCGTGAGAAGTGTCTGCGTTGGATCCATGGCAGGATGACTGTTTGTGCGAGGATCCGTTACATTTCCCCATTGTGTCTGGGGCTCTTATTGTTTCAATCGCTCTGGTTGTGGGCCGAAAGTTTAGTAATGCTGCACACGCAATTTCCTGCGAATGTGATCATTGCCGAAGTGTTTCACAAAGCGTTATTAGATCAGTAGAGATCCTTCCCTGTGTTTTAGGCTAGGCTTCTTACAGTCTGACTATGGATATAATGCCTGATTTACTGCATTCTTATTTTGCTTCTTATTGCAGCTCTTTTTATGTGAAAGATTTTCTATAGAATTAATTTAATGCCGGCCTTACATACTCCACCTTTTGTATTTGAGAGTGACTGGCACCACTCATTCTCCACTCTAATGCGCGTGATGCTCCCGCTTTCAGGTTAACCCTAATAGACGGCTTTTTCTATCTTTCTATGCATTATGTCTTAATGTTAAGACTGACAATAGGTGGATCTTCATTTTCACCATCCCCTTATTGTAATAATGATGCTGAATTTTCTGCCACTGTATGAATGTAATATAGTTCTAGGTTCAGACATGTGGCCCTTCTTTCACATTCAGGTCTGGCCTCATTACTTCTCATTAACGCGCTGTTTTTGTGTACAGAGCTGCCGCTTGCTGGGTTTTTCGTTTAGCTCGCCGTTCTCTGTGAAATCTAGATGCTTTTAGTGAAATCCTGTAACGTCGGCTGCTTCTGAGACTGTGGAGCCACCATGTTTGGTACCAACAGGCATACCCTGGTCAAAGTCATGTAGAACATGTGTTTATCGTGCTAATGCTACACCTCGTGGCTGCTTGCTTTACACATCTGGTTGCTGTGTAAAGCAAGCAGCCGCGAGGTGTAGCATTAGCATGATAAACACATGTTCTACATGACTTTGACCAGGGTATGCCTGTTGGTACCAAACATGGTGGCTCCACTCTGGTTGTGGAACCTATTTGTGCTGATGGGCTGGTGTCCATTAACGTGGCCAATATGTATGTATCCCGAGCTCTGCCTGTCTTGCACACCTCGTCACGTTACACACCCTTTCTTGCTATGTACCCTTTCTATCGCCATTTTTGTTCTACTTCTCCCCTGTTAGTGTGAGGATAAGATTGTCTTTTAAACTGTACCCATGACCCAAATGTTTTAGCTATATATTAACACATACAGTGCATTTCAAGGCTGTAACGTCCAGAAAAAGGATTCTGGGGTATAATGAAAACAATTGTGCAGTCGCCATAGTAACCTATGGAATTTCCCCACGGACTGTTCACTTTTGGTTGTTGCGCTTTATAATAGGTTGTGAAGCAAGCTGAGGAAAGCGGGGGCTTCCTGGAGGAGATGGGGGGGTAGCCTCTAAAAACAATAGAGGCTGGGAAACCTGTCAGGTCGTGAGGCTTAAATGAGGCTAATAAGCGCTCAGCATAGCGTTGGTCTGACGCTTCAGTCTGCTTCATTCACTTTCTGGGCATTTATAGACAACAAGTGCGGTCAGCTAAATTCAATGGGAAAACAGATTGTGTTTTTTTTGGTACTGTCAGGACTTCATATAAATGAAAGGCACGCTCCGTATCCGTGGTGACATTATGCTTGTGCATCTAAATTCCACGCCAGTGTTGCATAAATAATATATAATTCATATAAGGAGTTCAAAGGCATTTATGGTATCTTTGTTAGACTCCAAAGTGAATAAAAGTCATCCCCATCCGGTCACATTTTAATTCCTCCACCAGGAAGGAAACAGGATTGTTTTCGATAATTACCGGAGTCGTGTGTTGCTTGTTTATTTTGAGATCGCTGCCAATCCAACATTTGTTAATGATTGTGAGTTGGGTTTCTGATTTTAAAGACCCTTTTCAGTTAAATGCTTGTTATGTAAATCTTTTGAAGGAACAGATTCATTCATTCATTCATTCATTTTATATATATTTTGTGAGTCGTCATAAAGGCCTGGTGGCCAAAAATGCTTTGGATGGCCTTCATAAATATAATTACAATTCACCGCAGAAATCTTAACTTATTACCACACATATACAATCAGTTGTGAATATCGGATGCTATTTGGAGTTTGAGTGAATCCCGGTCTACACATATTGTGCGTTTTTTTTTTTCTTTACAATTCATAAACACAAAAATTATCGGCAGGTCCTGTATTGAATTGTCGGGATGATGATGTTATATATATTTTTAAAGATAAGAGTGTAGCGCGTAGTTACTGCTGTGGCTGCCGTCCTGGAGTAACCATGGATAGCCGTTTGGTTGCCATTCTGTTCCGGCACATGAAACGTATGATGGGCACAGAAGGCATTGCAGTTCTTTCATGAAATCCTGCTGTAAGGTAATGAAGTTTGTTATGCTGTTGAAATATTTACCTATTGTTACACCTGTGCACTTCTTTTTAGGTTTCCCTTGTTTATTGTGCAGAAATTAACATTTTTTAATGGTGTGTATTGCAATGTTTTCTCTCAAGGGTTTATTTACTAAAACAAAAACATTTCCTCCATTACGCCCGAGCATGCCCTGTGTTATGCTTAGTTATGGTGACTTAAATGTAATCTGACCTACAGGGACAGTTGAGTGCCCTTTGTAGAAGAAATGTAAATTTAAAAGTACTTTGTAAGTGACTGCATGGATTATTTTACTGGGAAGAGAAAAAATCTACCTTTAGTAAATCGCTGCAGTGTACCACAACCATCAGTGCACATGGAGGGACAATGCTATCATACAGATAGATTCTACCAAACAGATTATATCAACACACAAATACAATAACTATAACACAACCATATAACACAAACCATAACATCAATGCACAATACTCAAGTATTATCTGCGGGGATCACTCTCTCTCCTCTCTCTCTCTCCCCTCTCTCCTCTCTCTCTCTCCCCTCTCCTCATAGAACCTGTCTGGACGTTCCCCAGAATGTCTGTCCCAGGGAACGTCTATCCCGAGGGCCGTGTGCCCCAAAGATTGTCTCTCATCCCAAGATACCCTAGGTTTTATGAACAGGTCTGGCCACCCAGCTCTTTTCTGGTTACAGGATAAAGGGGTGTCTCTGTCTGTCTGTTTCTCTCTGTCTCTCTGTGTCTCTGTCTGTCTGTCTCTCTGTGTGTAAACCAATGTGCACGTAGATGCCGGGATTTGGGTTCCATAAATTTCTGCTCACGTGTACTAACCTAGGGAAGGCCATATCTAATGAAGTCTTTGATGTGGAGCTTACTTTGTTGTGCATTGGATGTTCTACACATACACACAAACCTTTAACTGTTTATAATGTAGAAATGATCCAATGACTTTTTTTTACAAAGGCATTGGTGTTAGTGAGTTAAAGAGCTAATATTTAGTGAACTAACCCTCCAGTGTTCAGCAGTTTCCACGTTGGTCTGACGGGGTTCAGTTTAGTTGACTGTGAGAATCCATTCTTCATGTTGTGCCGCAGGCGTAAAGTGATGTCTTTACTAGTTGACTGAAAGCCTGCATGTATCAGTGACTCGGAACCCTCCTGATTTATTTTACAGCAGGTGTGTTTCTAAGTGAACTTGATCTTGAGGAATACCACGAATACCAATCTCAGTGATAGAATGTAGATCCATCACCATCTAGAGAGCCCC
>VKOC01008858.1:0-11811 GCA_009364415.1 Spea multiplicata | reverse complement strand
TAAAGCATGGGGGGGGGGTCTTTAGATGATTATAAGGAGAAACCCAGCAGGAGGCGCTAGTGACGCGCGACGTGCGACAGATAATGCGGAGATCTCAATAACCGACTCACCTTTTTATCCAGAAGACAACTAAAGAGAAAGATGAAAAATCCCTGCGGAGAAGCAGATTATTATCTGGTTATAAACGGTTATTTACCCAGAACGTCGTCACAGAAACCTTTTTAAACATTAACTGCCCCCCTCAATATGTTCAGAGATTAAGCAGCCATTTTATCCCTTCCTTTGAAGGCTGAACCCCGTTTGTTTGCTAATGGTGTAGGGGTCCTAAAACCATCGGTTAATGAGAACGGCACTGGTTTGGGAAACGGTTGTTGGCTGCAGAGTTCACCCAAATGCGGCAGCCATTTTCCAACCTACAGCCATCAGGTGAGGATTGTTTTTTTATCAGGTTTTTTCTTTGGGGGGCGGGGCTGTAATGTAAATTTTTTTTTTAACTCCCATCAACCCCAAAAAGCAGGGTGTGGAGGGCAGGGGTGGCAAAGATGGTCCTCTGAGACTCATTTGTTTTATTTTAACCCTCCATTCCACCAGGAATGAGATCAGGGGGGATGGGCTCTGTGCCTCCATGGGTTTTTTAAATATCATTTAACCTTCATGAGCAGGGGATTGGTGAGGGAGTCCAAGATGCACAAGTTAACATCGCCCCTCCCCTTCTTTGTTTTTTTTAAATTATTTATTTTATTTTAAATAGAAAATTGTTCCCCAGGGCATCATTTTTGCGAGTTTCAGGTGAGGATATGCAGATTCATTAAACTCACATGCCCTCATCTGTAAGTCCCAAAATGTAGTTGCATGCTCTTGCAAATAACGATCAGGTTTTTTTTTTTACAAGTGTTAGCCTACGAGCGCATGCGACCTGAGTCAAATGTGGTCAGCCAAATTAACCCTTAACTGACCATCTCTTCAGTTATGTTACCTGCAGGGGGTTGAGCAGCACAAACATATAATGTAAAACCAGGGAGTTTGAATCAGTGAGAAGTGGGATCCCAATGGCCCAAGTCAACCCAAACTGGGGGGTGCAGAAGACAACCGCTTTGACCAGCTTTTTGACAACCTCCTCGTCCTCGCTGCTGCCTTCAGAAATGGACGGTCTGAGAAGCTTCCGGATCACGACGATCAGCACCAGGAAATTTCCAGACAAGACGATTATCGTTGGGATTGTAAACGCCTGGGAAGCCCCTGAGTCGCTTTGTAGCCAACACACCGTCTCCCTCCGATACTCATCGGTTGGAGTGTAGTACAGGAAGGTGCCCATGGAGATCAATGCTGGAAACACATACCCCAGCACGGTGGACAAGGTCATGAATTCTCGCTTTGTTATGTGGTGGAAGACAAAGACCAAACGGCAGAAGAGAAAAAAGCTCTGCACCAAGGTCCAGCAGAAGAAAGCCAACAGAGAGAAATGTGTGCAGAAGGTCAGCGCGATGCAGAGCCTCAGATAATCCTTGGGTGTGATGTAAGTGGCTGCCACGAACGAGATGTTACTCAAAAGGAGGAAGGTAGACACGTTGAGTATGGCCAAGTGTCTGTAGTAGGCGACGAGGTTCAGAGTAACCCTAAGCAGATAGGCTTGTAATGAAATACACAAAACAAGGGAGATGATGGAGATTATCAGACCAATTTTTGTGATGTAATCGAGAACAGAGGAGTTTAGGAGACCTTGGGGTAGGAATTTTGAAATTAACACAGAGAAGGAGGTCAGATGATGACAAAAGCAGTTGGCCACCCCGTCGACGATTTCTGTGCTGCAGCCCTCAGAAGACCACTTTCCCAGAGAGAAGTTCCAGAACACGCATATGGCTGACGGGGGGCAATCTCTAGCGTTACAAAGGAAACTCATGTTGACGTGCGCTGAATGGTAGCTCTTCTTGTCAAATAGCATGGAGTTTGTCAAAATGCGACTCTCCAGTTCGAAGAAGATGCTTGGATCTTCACTGTGGGCATATTCACCCGGGAAGTCCATGCTGAGACCTCTGTAGGACAAGGACATAACGTTGACCAGACATGAAGCATGGAAGTCGTGCTCGCTGTCTTGCTCGTTTAGTGAGACGCTGACGTTTGTGTGAAGTTCCAGCGCCGTCCGATTCCTCATGCTGCTGCACGGCCTGCTGACGATGTGAAACTCGATGTTCTCGTAAGAAACGCTGAAAGTCTGGTTAGTGGCTTCCATCGCCCCCAAAATACTTTCAAAGAACTGGAGCACCAGGGGGCCAAGGGCGGTATTTGTGCTGGCTGCCGGCTTCCATGAAGACTCGTTGAGCAGTTGGTTGGCAATATATAGGATATCCTGTAAGGAAACCATAGAGTCTGGTGGATAGGCTCTTATACAACAGGAAACCATTAAAAATTGGCACTATAGCTTTTGCCCCAACAAGATAGCTGATAAGAGACATGTTTAAAATAGGTTAACCCGCCATGAAAGGGCTTAATGAAAGAGCTGTATCTAGGACAATCTGATTTATGTAGAGTCCTTGTCGTCTAGAGAGAAGAAGACCTCTGACCATTACAGAGTCCGCGCTGGACTCGCTGGTGCCACGTCTTTCTGAGAGCTCCTCACGGTCTCACTTGGATATCATTATTTGTGCTCATGGCTTTCTTGAGCGAGTTTTGACCCGGTTTGACCCGGTTTGACCTCTGGTTTCATACCCAGCTTGGGTTTAACAGATGGCCCCTAACGTGGATTTTGGGCAGTGACACAAATATTTGATACTTTTCCTCCTGCCCTGACCTAGGCTTTGTCTGACTGCGAGATCCACAGCTACCAAAACCTTGAAATGGGGTATAGAGGGTAATAAAAAATAATTTAGTGGCTTCTGAGCGTCCTCGGCCCTTGTAAATAATCCAATACAGCCGCGCCACAACAATGAACTCACCAGCACCGTGGCCACGCCGAAGGTCAGGTTGGACTGGACGGCTTTTTCTGTTATATTCCCCAGAATGTAGAGGATTAACGACACTTCATCCTTATGAAACCCAAAAGGACTCTTGGCGTCAGCGTATTCCTGCAAATCGGGGATGATCCCCAGGTCTGCTGAGCTGTTCTGGATATAGGAGACAGTAAAAACGGTGATATAATGTATAGTAATAATATATATATATATATAATATATAGTAATAATAATAATAATATATATATATAATAATAATGTATAATGATTGGTGTACATTAAAAGGGTTAAAAGTTGTTAGTTGCACCTACCCAGGATGACAGCGACAGCCACTGCTCTAACTGATGCCACTTGGTGGAGTTTGGGGAATAATCCCCCGGGGTCTCCGGACCACGACCTGCTGAAGTCCCTATTGGGGTCATAACGTTATAACAAGTCAATAGTGAATGCTGCAGAAGCATTAATTCCCGGAAGGACCCGGAATTCATCGGAAGGACCCGGAATTCATTCTGTTACCTGTAAGCCACACCCCTTTGTGGAACTCCAGGCATTCGATTAGTTTGCCCCTATTGGCTACGTCCGAGGTATATCACAGATACTCAGTGCCGCTGTATTGTTAGATTTCAGATTGTATTACCGGTATAAGGAGACCCACCTGCGCAGGTAGAACATGTAAACATCTCACCTGTCTTAACATAAAGCGTCTTCGAGGAGCTCGACGTCACTGAACCCGATTCGTCAAAAACTGAAATAGTAGGGAATTATTTGCGTTTATTTCATTAGAATGCCTCTGTCTTATTCACCCCTCCCCCAGGCCGTCACATACTGTTATATGTTATAAGCTGTACTCACCCCGAGTGTGCGTGGGTTCTGAGCTCCCGTCTGCTCAACAAAGAAAAACGGGGCGCCAATTAATGGGAGAAAAGGAAAATCCGAGGAAATGCCATTAATACGTTTTTTATTAGATTTGGGGTCGGCCGTTAGGTCAGCTGACCCGGCTGCTGTAACCCTTGACAGTCCAGCTGTCACCGATTTACCCCCGCGGTGGGTGCTCTGGTGCCGGGCCGTCCTCCCGTGAGGGGCTACGCCACAGCCTCAGCGTTTCCAGGTCCTCCCTACGATGGCCGTCATCATCCTGCCCCTCATCCTCACCGCATTACACAGCCTCTTCCTGCGCCCATCCTGCGCTCCTACAGACCCCGCAACCTAATTCCGGGAGCAGCATACACAGACCCAATACCCCCCTTTAAACCCAGAACACCTGTAGACAGGTGCTCAGTCGTACTATCTGCCCGCACCAGCGTGACTTAGCATTTTGTTCTGCTTGAACCTGGTTTTCCGGGCCCTGTGACTCTACCTGCCAGATTACCAGTTCCTGTTACCTGTCCCCGTTAACTGTTTACCTGTCTACGTTTACCTGTCCTGTTACCTGTTTACCTGTCCCATTACCTGTTTACCTGTCCCCGTTACCTGTTTTTACCCTGTTTACCTGTCTACTTTTACCTGTCCCTACTGTTACCTGTCCCGACGTTACCTGTTTACCCTGTCCAAGCTATACCTGTCCCTGTACCTGTTTACCATGTCCCATTACTCCTGTCTACCTATCCCAAACCTGTCCCTGTTATACCTGTCCAATTACCTGTTTACCTGTCCCCGTTACTGTTGCCGTGTCCATTACCTAATGTCCCTGTTTGCCTGTCCCATTACCTGGTTTCGCCGCTCCCATTACCCTGTCCCTGTTTACCTGTCCCCGGTTACCTGTTTGCCAATGTTTCCATACCTGTCCCATTACCTGTTTACCTGTCCCCGTTACCTGTTTGCCTGTCCCATTACCTGTCCCTGTTTGCCTGTCCCTGTTACCTGTTTACCTGTCCCATTTCCTGTTTTCCTGCCTGTGCCGTTACCTGTCCCCGTTACCTGTTTACCTGTCCCCGTTACCTGTTTACCTGCCTGTGCCCCGCACTACTTTGTTCACACTAGCCAGTTACGACCTTGGCCTGTTTATTGGACTTTTGTTTCTGGTTTGCCCCCTTGCTGCTCCCTCCTAGTCTTTTGGAATACCCTGCTGCTCCTGGGACCCGGTTCTCGGGACCCCCGACGCTCCACCCTTGGTCATTGTCTAGGTCTCTATCGGAGGGTGACAGGCGCAGGTTGTGGCCGCCTCGGTCTCCGGTGCCTCTCCCTGAGCTACGGACCAGGTCCTGATACCGGTACATTAAACAATAAGAGTAACGAATGCTGTAGGACTCACACGGCATCCGCGAGGCGTCCGTCACGAGCTCCCTGGGGCCTGTGAGTAAAAACATCCAAGAAAGAGAGATTTCAGTAGAAAAAATTCGGATCTTATTCTAGATTCTGGATATAAATGATACCGAGATTCCCAGAGACCAGAGGAAGACCACAAAATGGGGGCCCACAGCTGCTCCCCCAACAGAACAACGAGCCCCGGTCCTGGACAGACCACCAGGTACGCCTGGCCAGTGGGCCGCCGTGCTGCAAGCGCTCTGCTGCCACCCGCTGGATACACGCAGCGCCTGCATGTGGTGTTAGAGCGAGTGGCTGGACGCACGCGGTTCATCGGCCGCTGGCCTTAAAGAGCCCATCTGCATTTTAACCCCCGGTCTTTTCCTTACAAAGCCAACCACGTGCCGCCTTATTGCCCCTAGAACCCGGAGGACCCCCTGACAATATCTCAGCGACATCCCCAGGGGTTCTGCTATTTATTTCATCACCAGTATTATTTTTAGTAACGTTATTCTCTACATTTCCCACTCACCCACTACGCCGGAGGTATTTGGGGCTTCAGTGGTCCCTAAATCCTTATAATCTGCAGAAAAAAAACCATGCAAATACAGAAATTATAAACCGAACCCCCATCTTTTGCTGATTAATTAATTAAATTCATGGGGGATTATATTTTATATTTTTTATGTATTATAACCCAATAAATGTAACATTTCCGACATTTCAGACATCGGTTACAGGATAATGGTCTTAGGTTAACGGCTACTAATGGCGCCGCAGGTTTTTTCTGTTACCGTGGCAACCAAGGCACGTATGCTTCAGATATAATAAATGAGGTGCAATGACCCCATCTGACCACCAGGCGGCAGCTCAGACCGCGGCTCACGGTTTCTCGCTCTAAATGCCACTTTTCCCGTTATTTTTATGCCCCTGGCGTAGGTCTGCAGCCCAGCATCCCCCATCCCAGCCAACAAACTCCCGGTGCTATAAACGCTCTTCGCGGCGGCTTAAACGTTACAACAGGAGGCCAGAATCCAACACTAAATGGGAGACAAATGTAGTTTCCAATAGATGGAACGGATAGGAGTTTAACATAAGTGGAACAGTCTCCCAGCAGAGGCGGTAGAGGGTAATACAGTGAGGGTATTAAACATACATGGGATAGACATACGGCTCCTGAATCTAAGACGAGACCAACGACTGATTAAGCAGCGAAAACGGGCGACTAGACGGGGGCCGGATGGGGGCCGATCTGCCGGCGGGTCCTGGGTTTCTATTTGATGGCTTTTCTTCTGCAGAGTTTTTTCCCGGTGGTCAGAGCTGGTTTTATACCCGGTTACATCGCGTGTCGTGGGAATCGTCCAGGCCGAAGAAGCCGTGTTAAAGTCCGTTACATACGTGTGGCGAGCGTACCTGATACGCCGGTGGTGGCGGCAGATACCGGCTCGTCCCCCGACCCGTCTTTAAAAGTAGTGGCCGCTGTGGCTGATGGCGGCTCTGTCAGGGATTGAAGGAGTCCCGGCCCAGCGGACGCCCCGGCTGTGACAGTGGGGGGCGCTGTCTCTGTGGCCCCAGATGTGGAGTTCCTTGTGGAGATCATGGCTGTCGTGGCAAGCAATCCGCCGTCGACGTCACCCGGAATCAGACTGGTGTCGGCGATCCGAAAATCTGTAACGAGCAGAGAGAAGTCACCGCCGCCCCCCCGGGGGTTTATCGGGGGGTATCTGCCGGGGAACATTCTTTCCGATTCACCACCAATCAGATTTGGGATGAGCAGCTAACACTGGGCCTAAAGTGACGCGAAAAGCAAGGAGATTCTCAGGGTCTCGGGGGGAGGGCAGATTCTCAGTATTTACCCCAGTCCTTGAGGGTAAATGGGCACGAAATTTTTAAGGGGAATTGTAACCCAGTCGTCGGGGGTAAAATAGAGAGGTTTTCTCAGGGTTTTACCCCAGTCTCGGGGTAAATGGGCAGATTTTTAGGGTTTTACCCCAGTCTCGGGATGATGGTCAGGTTCTCAGGGTTTTTGCCCAAGTCTTGGGGTGAATGGGCAGATTTTGGGGTCACACAGTCTGGAGCCGACCCCTTCATACTCTCCTCTGATTTAATGATATGTGAGCCTCCTGATTGGTGCTTTTCTCCCTATATAAATCACATTTGGGATCCCTGCTTGCACACAGGTGACTTCATTCAGAATATCTTTACCTCCTGGCAAGTCCCGGTTTCCATAAGGGCCAAGAACCAGCTGGTTGCAGCCCTAGGAAGTGTGATGGGGTATTAGAGAGTTATTGGGGGTCTCAGGGGCAGTTCCTCGTTAGGGTCCCAGACTCCTTACTTCAAAGAGCAAGAAGGCAAAGCAAGGTCATCCCGCCTTAGTCGGCCCAAACTAGACTGTGAGCTTCTGTGGAGAGACCTGGGAGGACGAGTTCTCAGCCCAGAGCGGCTTGACAGGCCCTGAAGTGGCCGCTACAGGTGAGAGATACGTTACCAACGACCAAGCAGTAGATGCCCTTCGTGTCCCTGTCGTAGTTGGCCGTGATGGAGCACCATTTATCCCCGGTCCGAGGGTCCAGGAGACACTCCGAGTAGAGGACCCCCTTATACAGGAACGGGAAGTAGCAGGCCAGGTAGCTGTTGGTCCCTGCAGAAGGCGCTCGTTAGTGGGTACCATGCAGGGAAATAAAAGCAGCTGCTGAGGGCCCCACTCACGTACGGGGCCCCACTCACAAACACCGTCACGTGACATCACAGGGGGCATTTGGAGAAGTTGGACTGTTCCTAATTGTGACCTATTGCTAGCTAGGAGGGACTGGCCCAACGGAACAGGGGCATTTGGCACATGTGACGATGGAACGGCAATTCACCTGGGCCGGTGCACCACGACCACTGTCCGTCGCGGTCGAAGCTGTCCGTGGTGGCGCACCAGTAGGCCCGGGTCTGTCCCACCATGGTGCACTGCTTGTACAGCACGCCGTTAGCCACGAACGGGAAGTAACACGCAGGACCTTTCGCTGAGAAAGAACGGGGAAACGTTATTACAACCCGGTAACCCGGCAACGGCCCCATCACATGCGCGACATCACAAGAGAATAACGCTACAGGAAGTTCTACTTTACTCAGAGGGAGGTGGTAAAGTGGAACAGCCTCCCAGCAGAGGTGGTAGAGGTCAGACTGTTTGACATGCGCTCCCTTGGACCAGCCACTGTCTGCCCCACTATATCCTCTAAAAAAACTGCCCCTTCATCACAAGGTCTCACCCTCACTTACCCCTCCTGCAGCCAGCTACCTGCCCCTAATAAACCCCAGGTGCGTGCATGCGCAGACGCTGTCCTGGGGCTCACAGGACTTTTTGTTATTTTTAATGGTGGGGGGGTTCGTCGGTGGGGCAGATAGGCTTTGCTGCCGGCTTTGCGAGTTCTAAATACCCCGAAGTGCCTCCCTCTTCCATGTTGGGCATTCAGAATCAGGAAGTAATGAACCCCATTTTTCTTCGGTTTTTCAGTTCATCTCCGGACCCCTCTGTTACCCTGACGTCTAAAATAAATAAACCCGGATTCATCTCGTTTTACCCCAAAAACTCTCCTCTGCAGCCGCCATCGCTGTCAGTCATGCGATATTTTGGGTGACTTTCCCGGCTCAAACCCCACACTGAGCTGATGCTTTATGGCGATGCTAATGAAGTCCCTTCCTCCATAGACTTTCATTAGTCAAAGAGTCATGCTGGGTGATTGAGACTGAGTCATTCTATTGTCCCCCACAGGCAGTATGATAAGGAGTCGGGGGGTTTAGTAGATTGGGGATCAAGATAACAGAGCGAAGATCATACAAACGGCTGATACGCAGCTGCCTGAAAACTTTATATTATGGGGCAAAACTGGAGCAGTGGGGTAGTAAATATATATACGGTATATATATATATCTTGGGAAACGTATATTTAATTGGATATTAATCAGGAATTCATTGACGGGTGGGGAGGGTTCCGGGGGGTTCCGGAGGGTTCCGTGGGGTTCCGTGGGGTTTCCGTGGTACCTACCCGCAGCTCTCTTGTCTCTTGCTCCAGGAAACCATAAGTCTTTGCCCCCCAGGCTGGTGTTCCCCTGCGAGGCAGAAATCGCAGCATTTAGGGTTTTTAGCATAAAGACAGTTAACGTAGGGTTAATTCCTGATATAAAAACACAGATTTTAGTTTATTATCTCTTTTTAAATATTAGCACTTTTACCCGAAAGCTAAATAATGCCCTGGTGCCCCGGACCCGCGCATGGACCCGCGCATGGACCTGCGCATGGACCCGCAGACTATTATTATATTCCTTCTTTTACATTGGGAGCAGGGGGTGGCTGCCGAGGAGCGCAGTGGCCCCTGGGCTTCTCTGCTTCCCATCTTGGACCTGAAGCAGTTTCGTGTTTTACTTGCAGTTCCATTTACCGCCACCGGGGGCACAGAGTAACATGCGGCAGGCAGCAGTTACCCCGTGAGCGGATCCTTTCTGGGCATTCTTGATGGCTTTTCTGTGCGGTGTCGTTCTGTAAATGTGTTTTTTACGTTCTGGGGGTGCACATGCAGCACGTTGGGCAGTTACTTTACCACTCGGCTGGATCTGCCCCCAACTCCCCCCCCACTAGCGCTATTGTGAATTAGTACCAGGGGTGAGTGATGGGATCCACGTGGATATAACACCTCTGTTACTGGGTATCACGCGTATGACTACACGGGGGTAACTCTACGGAGACCCCAGCCCACGAGGGACAGATCCCCGCACCACTTAACTACACGAGGGGCCAGGCTCTGCTCCCACCACTGGGGTGAAAAAAGGCTTTAGGGAGTGGAGGGCAGAGAAAAAAAGAGAGAGGGCAAGAATAGATTGGAGGGTGTGAGATATGGAAGGAAAATGTATGGAGAGAGAAGAAGTAGAAATTTGGAATTGGGGGGAAAAAAAGACAAAACACAGAATGAAAAAATAAAATAAAAAGAAACGTCGAGAAAGGGAAAAGCTGGGGAGAGGGGGAGAGGGGGGGACGGAGGGATGAGAAAGAGAACAACTCTGAGGGGAGTAAAGTTAGAAGATTGTGAGAGGAGAGAAACACGTTGGGGAGGGAAAAATGGCTGGGGGGCAATTCCTGCCCGGCCAGCTTCCTCTGCCCCTCGTAGCAGACCCTGGATCAGCGGCAACAAAACGCAAACCATCAGGCGCAGTCTGCAGCGCCCCGGAGAAACATCACGCACTCTCTATAGCAATCTCTCTATAGCACTCTCTATAGTGCACTCTATAGCACTCTCTCTATAGCGCACTCTATAGCCTCTCTCTATACGCGCTCCTCTTCTATAGCCACACTCTATAGTGCAACTCTCATCTATAGCGCTGCTCATCTAATAAGCCCACTCTATAGCACTCTCTCTATAGCTCTCTCTATAGTGACTCTATAGCACTTCTCTCTATAGCGCACTCCATAGCACTCTCTCTATAGTGCTCTCTCTAAGCGCACTCCATAGCACTCTCTCTATAGTGCTCTCTCTATAGCACTCTCTATAGCGCTCTCTCTATAGCACCCGTAATGCCCAAAAGCTCTTAACTGAACTAGAAGATGCGATTAGTGTAGGACCCGGAGGCAGGGACATGTTCTCTCTCTGGCTCCTGGGTCTGTCTCAGACACACGCAGTTTTCTTTACAAGGGCCCCTGGGGCCCATTTATTAAATATAATTCACAGCCAACTGCCAGCCGGAACTCTGATACTGAATTATTGCACCGATTTCTGCTCCGCATCCCCGTCCCGCAGGTTGCAGCCACTCGGGGAAGGTCCTACTCACATTCAGCTCCAGACCCTCAGCCTGGAGGAGCAAGAAGGAGATGAAGACCAGCAGAAGACAGCTGAGCAAACTGACCGACCAGTCCATCCCTGGAGCCTCGCAGATCAGCCAAGTGATGTCTAAGCCGGAGTGCGCGCTGCTCCTCTGACCAGGTGAACTCGGATGCAAATTCATCCTTAAACAAGACGCATGACTGCAGCGGGCTGCCGCGTGGCACGAAACAGGGTGGGATTTTACCTTCAAAAAGGAGCTTTTTGGAAAATATATATAATTCACAGCAGTACCGATTACATTAGATGGAATAGAGTTTAACATTACTGGAACAGCCTCCCAGCGGAAGTGGTAGAGGGTAATACAGTGAGGGTATTAAACATGCAGGGGATAGGCATACGGCTCCTGAAGACAAGGACTGGGAAAGGTTTTACGGAGCCGCTTGCTCTGCACCAATTAAAAAACAACATTTTTTCCCAGACTGAAAACAAAATCTTCTAAACCCAACTATTTTCACCTCACGAGATTCCTCAGAATGTCCTTTGGGGTCAGGCTGACACCAGGCACGGCTTCTCTGCGCCCGCGGCGTCTTATCAGCTCCCTCACCAAATAAAAATAAGATAAAAGCTTTCCATTTACTAAGAAAGACAAAAGCCGTGATCCTGCCTGCGAAGCGCGTCGGCAACGGGACTGCAAATTCATAATCCCATGCATTAAAACATCTTTAAATAATCTGATTTTGTGTCTGTGTCTGGATTTATCAGTGTGTGTGAATAAACTAGTGTGTGTGTCTGGATATATCAGTGTGTGTGAATTAACT